>SKCR01051864.1:0-37762 GCA_019454045.1 Zanthoxylum bungeanum | reverse complement strand
TATTTACCAAATAATATTTTAGAACATTACATTATAAATCTCTTTTTTTCCTCAAACATGATTATGATACTGATGAGCGGAAAATATATCAATATTTACCGCCTCTTTTACTTAATATTTTGTTTAGTTTCTCGGATTTGATGAATGTTTTGATATGTTTTAGTTTATTTTGCAGATAAAATAATATTGGGACTCAATGAAATCATTTAGGACGAAATATGAGTGAAATAAGGGCAATAATTTGACTTGACATATTAATTTTGGAGATTGGAAACTTGAAAAGGCGTTTTAACGAAGTGCAGTTTTGGAAATTCTAGTTTTGTGCATCTGTCGTAATTTGGGCATAACGTTTTACTCCGATATCAGATTGAGCTGATTCAAGTTCCAGATTAAAGAAGACTCAAAGATCTACAACTTTGAAAGACAAAATAATTTCGAATTCTGAATATTTCATGCCCGAAATTGATGAACCATCCAGAAGTGTGTTGTGTGTAATTATTAAAGTCACTTTCAATCATTTTCAAAGCAAAAAATAAATTAATAAATAAATAATAAAAATTATCAAATCATCACCAAACATGATAAGAGATTAGTGGAGCAATTAATAATGGATTTGGTGGAGCAATTAATAATTGATTTGGTGGATGATTTGATGAAGGCAAAAATTTGCCTATAAATACCAAGTCATTTCATTTGTAAAATTCATACTTTCTTCTAAGGAATTCCTTAAGAATACTAAGAAGATTGTATCTTGTTTGTTTATTTACAGCTTTTAGTTATTAATTTCCGCTTTCGCACTTTCTTTTCTTTACTTTTCAGTTTTTACTTTCCGCAATTTACTTTTACGCACAATACTTTTCTTTCTTTAATTTTCAGTTTTCACTTTTCAGTAATGAGGAGGTAACTCCCCTTTGCTGGGGTAAAAGGTAAAATTTTTATTACTAATATTTAGATTAATCTCCCTTAATTATAATATATAAACTAGTTAAAACCTGACTTAACGAGGATACCGCCATATTGGTCGGTTGGTAATTATTTAAATTGGTTTTAACCTAACTAAACTGGATATCGCCTGATTGATCGGTTTGTAATTAATTATTAATTTGACTTAATCTGGATACCGCCTATATGGCTGGTTGGTAATTATCATGCAAAGTTAATATATTATATTAAGGGAGATATCTAAAATAGAAGTAATAAAAGTGGATCATTTTACCTCAGCATTTTCTTTTATTGTACTTTTACTTTATTTACTTTTCAGCAATTTACTTTCAGCATTTATTTTTCAGCAATTTACTTTCAGCATTTACTTTTCAGTAATTTACTTTCAGCATTTACTTTTCAGCATTTAATTTTCAGTATTTAATTTCAGCATTTTACTTTATGTATTTTATTGTATTTAAGTTTTTACTAGCCCTAATTATGTGTTAGTTATCTGGGGTTGTGATGAATTCTAATATCACCGGTTTATAAGGGGTTATTTTATAGTTTGGGTAATTTAAAGGTTTACTTGTTAAGTCTTAAGCTTAATGCTTCTTGTTGTCTGATCACCAATAAGATTGATGTGGTAAATCTAAAATGAACTAGACATAGGGATTTTAGGTTTCAGCCTTAGACTTAATAGCCCACGATCTTCCTTGAGGATAGATAACCCTTTAATAGATTTCCTTACATGATAGACATATACCTGTCGGGCGGGGGTTAGCCATAATTGGAACTTAAACTTAATGAATCCAGATAATTTGGTTGACATAGACATATGGTTCAATTGGGTTAAACCGGGGTATTTTCGTCTGACCATCGACAAAGGCTTTTGCATAATTTCGTGTTCAAAGTTAGTAAACTGATTTATTACACAAACATAAAATAATAACTTCATCTTTTAAAAGATATTAGAATGATTCACAACCCTAGATCTTTCTGTCTTTTGTTATTTTCCTTAGTATTTTCTTTTGTCTTTTTATTTATTTAGCAAATCTACAATCAACCAAATCAATCAAGCAATCATTCTCTTCTCCCTCAATTAGATATATGTAAATAAATAGATTCAATAATTCATAACAACAGTAGGAATTAAGTCCTCGTGGGATCGATATTTTTATACTACTTGAACGATACGTGCGTTTGCGTTATACGTGTGTGTTTACGCCGGTCAGATACGTTACACTTCATTCATATCTATTTCATTGAGTTACATTTCATTATAAATCATCACCTTCTATCAATTCAAACATAACCTTAATATGTTTGCTTCTACACTTCTGATGTGGATATTTTTTTTAGGGGTCATAATTAGATTAAGATTTTTTTTAATCATTCGATTTGATTGGTTTTAAAGAAAATATAGATTTGAAAAAACGAGTTTTTTTAATAAATATGTCAATTCGATTCGATTCATTTATTAAACGAATCAAATATGAATTTAAACTCATTGATTCGTTTTGAATTCATTTTATTATTTTCATTTACTAATTATTGTGTAACGACCGAGAATTTCAACTATTGTTATATAGTAAGAAGAGTGTCACATAATATAAATTATGTTTGGAAACATATGCTTTTGTGAGATGTGTTGGACAATTATGACCCATAACGTCACTATTTGTAAAAGACATTGTGGTTTTTGTATAAATTAACTATGTGACAATGGAAATTGCATTTTATCATTTTGTAATTTGATTATTTTAATATATAAATGATAAAAGTCCATATGATTAGTTCCGGATTATAAGATATGAGACAGTATCAATCCATAACGGTTTAATCATTAAAGATCCCAAGTCGTAGTATTATCGAGACTGGACATCGATAATGCGGAATAGACTAGTATTGCACTTGTGCGTGTTATGGAAGCGTAACGACATAGTTCTCATATATTTAAGTATTTGATACTTATGCAAGTGTGATAAGAGGTTGTGTTTACCGATGGTACGGAAACAGCTTCGCTCTGGATAGACCCCGCGGAATCCCATTGGTAGTATGACTATGTGTCTATGGGAATCTGCATCAGGGTAGGTGTATTTGGTCTTAACCTGAGACTTGCATCGCTAGTACTTGCGACAATCAATACTCTTTGGTTTTGATCGTCCAGAACTTTAACAGGTTCTGTGTACGCCTCTTCTGGGTTTATTGAGAATCGTAGTGTATTGGGTGTGATGTCAAGATGGAAGTATCACTTCAGTCATATGGAGATGATGATCACGCATGGATACAGAACTGGTACTCTAATTGGTTGAAACCATCGGGATAATATGACATGGTCATGATTACCCGATTAAAGAGACTAGTTGCTTGTGATCCGATATATGCTTCGTACGGGGCAGACATTATTCCAACCTCAGGTCTTGCATGAGACATCCGATACTGGATCACAATACGCAATACTACGTATACTACGCCTGACAAATATTATATATTCCTTTAAGAATATTTCTGGAGAATTGGGTAGGCACGGTGCTTTGCTAGAAGCCAATCATGTCTCGTAAATCGGTAAAAATGTAGTACGAGGTACGTACGTGTTCGGATAGTCCGACGAACGGATTTACTGCTAACATATCCAGGGATCTCATGGGTCGCTTCTCGAAGATTCACCGATGACGTATGATTCGAACATAATTAATCTAGGATTAATTACGGAGAGATTTTATCTGGGATAAAATACTATTTGAAGAGAGAGAACGATTAATTTGGAATTAATCGATAAAATAATATATTCGATATATTAAATGAAATTAGATTTCATAACAGAATTAAAATTAGATTTTAATTCAGGCGAACAAATTAATTTAAAATTAATTCACAAGCAACGTGAATAGTAATTTTATTAGGCATGATTATTTAATTAAATTTGATTTAATTACGTCGCAACGGAAATTCGTTGATTCGGAATTAGCGAACCCGAGCCCGGGATGTGTTGCGGGCCCACTCGGATTTTGAATTCAACAGGGGCCCACAAGTCACATCAACTAGTCACTTTACCTAACTTTTTGTTGATGGGTTTAGGTGAGTTGTTGAAGATTTGTAAAATACTCCAAGTTGATGGAATGAAAGACAACTACCTAATATTAGATATTTTGGTATATCATTATTTTTGGTTTTTGAAATCAATTACACAAGTCTTTCACTTCATCTCTCCCTCTCTCATTCACGCCCAAACCCCTCTCCCTGGGCTTGGCCGAATTCTTCACTTCCAAGAAGAAAAATTATAGCAATTTTTCAAGTTCTAGCACACATCAAAGAATCATCTAAAGTGATAGGGAAACCTATCCTTGAGCTTGGAATCAACATCAAAGCTTGGAGCTTGGATTTCAAATTCAAAGAGGAATTCTTGGAGACTTTCAAGAGGCCAAAAGTTTTGTGTTCAACATCTCCAAAATCCGTTCAAAGTGAGTATTATTTCCGTTTTTCTCCTTTGAGTATTCACATGATTTCTTGCTTAAATTGATCTTGGGACACCTTAGAAACCCAACAATGGTATCAGAGTCTATTTGAGCATGAAATTTGATTATGGTTTATATACTAAAATTTGGGTATTTTTGAGTTGAGCATGTTTTAATCAAATTGTTTGTTTGAGTGTGCTTGAATGTTGATAACTTAGAGTTATGCATGATCAATTTGAAGAAAAATTAATTGGAATAATTTTCCCAAATATTCTTGGCTAGGCCGAATACAATATTGTAGGCATTGCATTTTTGCATGTGAAACCCGATGATGAGCCTCATTTGGAGGCACTATCTTTTAAGTCGCGGAAATCGCGGGAAACAGACGTCGGAAGGAAGAGTCAAGAATTGACGTTTTGTTGGATTTAGTTCACGTGTTTAGCTTCGGGTTCGCTGTTGGATCTCCGTTTTAAAACTTAACCTTAGCCCAAGCCCATTAAATCACATCCAATAATAATTAAAACATTTAAAACACATTTCACAAATTAAATTAAAATAACTAAATTGAAATTAAATTAATTAACCAACTAAATTCCTAAATTAAATAAATTAAATCTAAAAATCACAAACCAATTGAATTAATTAAATTCACAAACTAAATCTAATTAAATTAATTCCAATTCAAATTAAATAAACAAATTAAATATTAATTAAACAATATTACCAAATTAAATAGAATAATTAATTAAGTCATATACCAAATTAAATAAACAAATAAAATCTAATAATCACCTACCAAAATAAAAAAATACTTACCCAATGTAGGCATTGCATTTTTGCATATCAGCCCGATGATGAGTCTCGTATGGAGACACTACCTCTTTAGTTGTGAAAGCCGCGGGAAACGGACGTTGGAAGGGTAAAGTTGGAAAATGGAATTTTTGTCAGATTTAACCTCGCTTGTTTCGCTTCGGGTTCGCTTGTTGGACCTCTGTTTTAAAACACACCAAACCCATTAAAACACATCTCACAAATTAAATAATTAAAATATTTAAAACACATCTCACAAATTAAATAATTAAAACCAATTAAAATTAAACTTAAATTAAATTAAATCACATTCACCAATTAAATTGAACTTGAAATTAAATTAAATTAAATTCCTAAATTAAATAAAACACATTCCTAAATTAAATTAAATCACCTTCCTAAATTAAATAAATCATATCCTTAACTAAAAAGAATAAATCAAATCACTTCCCTTAATTAAAAGATTTTCCCTATCTCATTTTAATTAAAAGATATCCCCAATTAACACACAAATCATTCTCCTACCCAAACAAGGTACAACCCCCTTCCTTGACCTATAAAAAGAACCATCCACCCATCTTTCCAAACCCTGGCTGGCTAGCTCATTCACACAATATTCATACAAGAAACAATCTAAAGCCACGCCCAAAAATTGTCCACCTGCTCCCCTCAAAACCTACGCACACACTCACCCAAAGCCACAATCACTCCCCACTCACTAACTCTCTCGCCTCCAGTCAATCACGCCCAACTCTCGCCAATACCCATACACCTAGACCATCTCCATTCACATACGCGAACCCTCTCAGCACACGCCCAGCCTCCACAAAGCAAAGACCCATCCAGCGCCACTTGCCCATTCACAGCCTCCTCCTAACCTTCACGATTAACTGCCCACAAAGCCAATCAACCTTCACGCTCAACTCACAAGCACATAGCCATCACGCCCATAAACTGCCCACAACGCCACCTGCCTATTAACCTCACCTGAAGCCCACCATCAGCGCACTAAAAAGCCCTCCTCACAGCCGCGACAAATACAAGCCAAAAGCCCTCACTCACTGCCGCAAACCTTCCACTCATCAGCCCCTCATCTCCACAGCCCTTGTCCACGAATCAGCCTACTCCACGCCAAGCCCCAATTGCACGCCTAAAACAGTCCCAAAACCCACTGCACTGCCTCACTCACTGCCGCAAGCCATTAGCCTTCCAAATCACCCAGAAACTGACTTAAAACCGCACCAAAAAACTGCACTATTTAGCCCCTAAAACAGTCCCTGAAACTACCCAAAACAGTCCCCGAAACTACCCAAAACAGTGGCCAGAAAATACCCTTAAAACAGCAGTGAAACGGATTGAAAACAACAACCCGAACAGAAAAACAGCGAGGAAAGACGTTGAGTTGGTGAACCAAAAGAGTTGCGGATCATTCACCCTTCCAACGGACGTGTAACGCCCTTTCGTGAGACAACAAAAGAGGTTAGACCTGAGGGCACCTTTTTACTTATCACCTTTATTTTTGTTTTATTTATTTTAAAATATTATTGCATGAGAGTCGTTTGAAGCATGATGTGATTGTTGGATGAGTGGGATATGTGTTCCCTTTTGTGGTATATCGGATGGAAACCCGGACGTAAATTTCGTAGCCGATTCCGAATGGACGGTAGTATGGTCTGCACTCGGGATACAAAGCCACGTACCACTTAAGAGACACGTATCTCGTCTCATCCAAATTTGTATTTGAACATGTTATAGTTTCTAGGCCGTTTATTTATTATTTTTAAGCATGATTTATTTAGTCTTGTTATTTATTTTCAGAGCATGATTGTGTTATTTAGGCATGTTGTTTCTTCATTCTTTATGCATGATGTTTCGTTTAGTTTATGTTTATGTTTAATTAGTTATTTGTTTACTTTGGTTTAATAGTTCAATATGCTTGTTGTGTTATATTGCGTGGAGTTATTTGGATGAAAGCATGTTCGATCTAAGTACCCTTGAGCATGATTATTGAGTAGACTCGGTTGATTAATTGCACAAATTATATCATCACAAGTGACATAAGTAAGGGACCATTCCGAACCCAACGGTTTGAGGTCTTCCCTTGCGAGGGGTGAGTGCGGCCTTAAATCTTTGTCCCGGTTCACACCGGGTGGCGACTCCATGTTATTTCGTACTTCCCACTAGGCCGCGAGCCTAGAACAGCGTCGTCAAGTTCTGTTGTCTACAGTCTGGCTACTCCACTGGGGATAGAGAATTGGCCCCGAAATCATGTCTTGTGATGTTTATGATTTGTGCTTTAGTTAACCGTGTCTATAGTGGGTTGAAGGGGTTTAGGTAAAGGCATTTTTCATAAACCCGCATGAGAACCATAGTTTTATATCCTATAGAAGTTGCCCATTTTATGCTTTTGATAACCACATGCATATTATATCTCATATGTCGCATGCATCTCATGCATACATGCATCATGTTAACCCTCTGTGTCTTAAAAGCCATCATAGATATCTGTTGGGTTAGAGAAAAAAAAAGGTTTGTCAATAGGAGTTTAGCACACATAGATAGCAGGGAAAAGGAAATTGAGAAACAGAAAACTTTACGGAAAGGATAGAAAGACCTTTGGGGGGCCTTCAAAAAAAAAAGAAAAAGAAAAAAAAAAGAAAAAAAGAGAGAAAAAGAAAAAAAAAGAGGGAAAAGAAAAAGAAAAAAAAGGAAAAAGAAAAAAAAAAAAAAGAAAAAAAAAGAGAGAAAAAGAAAAAAAAGGAAAAAAGAAGAGGAAAAAAAAAAAAAAAAGGAAAAAGAAAAAAGAGAGAAAAAAATTGTTTGTTTTAGTCATTGATAGTTAGACATAAGTCCGATGAGGGAATTGTTTGCTTTAGGGTGAAATCTTAGAAACGATAAACTTTTGACGTGCTTTTATCTGATAATTTGAGTAATTGATCTATGTTATACTCGTAAGCACTTGATTATGGTTCTTAGCAGTGAAAACCTGAGCAGTTAGCAAAGTGACTAGTTGATGAAATTGTAGGTCGGTGAATGACCGTTTGCTTAGATGTCTATCTTGATTTGCTTATGTTATGATGTGTGGTATGGTTGAAAATAAAAGAAAAGTCTCTAAAGAAAAAAATGAACCACCTATAACCGATAAGCGTGAAGCTACCCATGGGCGAGTATTAGGACCACCATGAGGAGAAATGCTACCTTAAAGGGTAGGTGTGTTGAAAAAAAAGAAAAAAAGAGAAGAAAAAAAAAAGAGAGAAAAAAAAAAGAGAGAAAAAAATGAAGTTCAAAATGAAAGAAAAAAGAGAGAGACAAAGGAAAGAAAGAAAACCATACCACATTGAGCACTGAAAAGCAACTGCAGGCATAATTGAGATATCTAGGTTGGTTTGACCCACCGATCCCGATTTTTTGAAACGAAATCATCAAGTTAGCTTACCTAAGGATTAAGCTGTGAAAGAATATTTGCACACACACACTTTGAGTCTGGCTTAGATCATTTATTCAAAGACTCAGATTTGAGTTGCATTGAGTGTTTTGAATGTCTCTGGTTCATTACTGAGCATTCTTTTAGATTCGGTTGAACAATGATATGTTATAACTATTGGGACTATTTTCGTAGAATGTGTGATATAGCATGATGATATGGAAAGGCCCCACCATATGGTTCTCTTGACCAATACAAACAGCGGGAGAGCAGAAAGCTAAACCAAGACTGGGGTGAACCAGTCTACCACACCGTGAATCAAGACATAACAAGATATTAAGTCATTAGACCAGAGAGAAGACTGAGCAGTCGCCTGGAGAACTGGTGAAGACCTAACAACCAACATAATAGGAAATTCATGCATGCATGGATACACGTAACATATTTTTTGCATTCTTTTTTTTGTTTGTTTCGTTTTGAATTCACAGGTTTCAAAGATGAAAAAGAGAAAGCGGCAAGACAAGCCAAAGAGATCAGCAACATATGAGTAATAGTTTTGGGGGAGAGTCCCAGGTTGAGGCCCATATCAGTATCAGTTTTAGGGCGAAGGCCTACATCAATATCAGTCTGGGGCGAGGCCCACATCAGTGTCTGTATGAGGGCGAGGCCCCCATTAGTTTCAGTTTGGGGGTCGAGGCCCATATCAGTATTCCGTTTGGGATGAGTCTCGGGGTGAGGCCCACATCAGTATCAGTTTGGGGCGAGGCCCACATCAGCTTGGGGCGAGGCCCACATCAGTTTCATTTTGGTGTCGGGGCCCGTAATCAGTAGTCGTTTGGGATGATGAGTCACGGGGTTGAGGCCCACATCAGTATCAGTTTTGGGGCAAGGCCCACATCAGCTTCAGTCTAGGGGCGAGGCCCACATCAGTATCAGTTTGGGGCGAGCCCACATCGGTATCACTCAGGGTCGGGAGCCCACCTTATCAGCAGTTTGGGGAATGAATCCTAGGTCGAGGCCCACATCGTCAGAGTTTCGGGAATGAATCCCAGGGGAAGGATCCCACATCGCTAGAGTTTTGAGTGAATCCAGGGAATGAATCCCAAGGCCGAGGCCCACGTCGTCAGAATTTGGAATGAATCTGGGAATGGATCCTAGGGTCGAGGCCCCACCTTGTCAGCAGTTTCGGGAATGAGTCCCAGGGTCGAGGCCCACATCAGACATCAGCATCAGTCTGGGGCGAGGCCCATATTAGCATCAGTATCAATCTTGCCGGGTATGGCACTCTGGGGGCGAGGCCCACATCATTATCGGTATCAGTGTGTGCCGGGTATGACACTCTATGGGCGAGCCCACATTAGTTCAGTATCAGTCTTGCCGGGTATGGCACTCTGGGGGCGAGGCCCACATCATTATCAGCATTAGTTTTTGCCGGGTATGCACTCGGGTATGGAGACATCAGTATCAGTTTTGCCAGGTATGGCACTCCGGGTATGGAGATATCAGATCAGTTTTGCCAGGTACGGCACTCCAGGTATTGAGATATCAGATCAGCCAGGTACGGCACTCGAGTATGAAACATCAGATCAGTTCTGCCAGATATAGCATTCTGGGGGCGAGGCCCGCATTACATAAGATCATGTTTCTTTGTTATGGGAAGAGAGGGGTGGGCATGGGGGGGGTAGTGAAGGGGGGAACATTGGGGATCAGTGGGGGGTATTTGGAAAGCATCGGGTGGTGTTTCTGCAGTATGGCACTCTGGGGGGGAGGCCACATTGGTTTCAGTATCCGTTTGTGCCGGTATGACACTCGGGGGCGAGGCCCACATTGGGTTCACATCGGTTTCTTCAGGTATGCACTCTGGGGCGAGCCCACATTGGTTCAGTCTCGGTTTCCGGGTATGACACTCTGGGGGCGAGGCCCACATTGGGTTCAGCATCGAATTTCTGCCGAGTAGGGCACTCTAGGGGCGAGGCCCACATCAATTCACATCAGTTTCTGCCGGTGTATGGCATTCTGGGGATGCGAGGCCCACATGGTTCAGTATCGGGTTCTGCGGGGGGGTATGGCACTCTGGGGGCGAAGCCCCATTTGGGTTCAGGCATCAGTTTCGTGCCGAGGATGGCATTCTGGGGGGCGAGGCCCATATCACCATCAGTTTCAGCTTCTGCTGAGAAATGGCATTTTGGGGGCGAAGCCCATATTGAGATCAGATCAGTTTCGGCCGAGGATGGCATTCTGAGGGCGAGGCCCATATCACATCAGTTTCAGCTTCTGACGAGAATGGCATTTTGGGGGCGAAGCCCATATTGAGATCAGATTTTTTCGGCCGAGGATGGCTTCTGGGGGCGCGGGCCCATATCACATCAGTTTCAGCCTCTGCGAGAATGGCATTTTGGGGGCGAAGCCCGTATTGAGATCAGATCAGTTTTCGGCCAAGGATGTCTTCTGGGGCGAGGCCCATATTACATCAGGATCATTACAGTCCGGGAATGGACAGCTCGGGAATGAGCACGCCGGGAAATGGCACTCCGGGAATGAGATTAAGTCCGGAATGGACAGCTCGGGAATGAGCACGCCGGGAATGGGCACTCCGGGAATTGGAGATTTAGGATCCGGAATGGACAGTCCGGGAATGGACAGCTCGGGAATGAGGCACGCTCGGGAATGGAGCACGCGGGAATGGCACTCCGGGAATGGAGATTTAGTCGCGAAGATTGACAGCTCGGGGTGAGCACGCCGGGAATGGCATTCCGGTAATGGAGGATTTAGTCCGGGAATGGACAGCTCGGGAATGAGCACGCCGGGAATGGCACTCCGAGAATGGCACTCCGGGAATGGAGAGTCGGGTTCGGGAATGGACCACAACGGTGACTGCTGTTCGGGGAATGGACTTCATCACATCATATCACAACAATACTTCGGGAATGGAGATCGGGTTCGGGAAGGACCACCCAGACGGTGACAGTTCGGGAATGGACTTCATCACCATCACATCACAACAACACTCCAGGAATGGAGATCGGGGTGTCGGGAATGGACCACAACGGGGTGACAGGTTCTGGAGATGGACTCATCACACTACACATCACAGCTACACTCCGGGAATGGAGATCGGTTTCGGGAATGGACCACACGGGTGACAGTGCGGGGTCTGGACTCGCACACCACCAGCACGCACATCATCGTTCGGGAATGGACCAGGGGTCGAAGCACCTCAACATCAACTCAAATCAACACGCAAGTCAAGTGGGGCAGCTGGCGAGCCAGGTAAGTAAAATGCATTGCACGTACTTTGATAGAATTGTCATTGTCACACCCTGCACAAGTCCCATCAAAGTGGGGGCGACTGTAGCATTGCATTTTGTGCATATCAGCCCGATGATGAGTCTCGTATGGAGACACTACCTCTTTAGTTGTGAAAGCCGCGGAAACGGACGTTGGAAGGTAAAGTGGAAAATGGAATTTTTGTCAGATTTAACTCGCTTGTTTCGCTTCGGGTTCGCTTGTTGACCTCTGGTTTAGAAACACACCAAACCCCATTAAAACACATCTCACAAATTAAATAATTAAAATATTTAAAACACATCTCACAAATTAAATAATTAAAACCATTAAAATTAAACTTAAATTAAATTAAATCACATTCACCAATTAAATTGAACTTGAAATTAAATTAATTAAATTCCTAATTTTAAATAAACACATTCCTAAAGTAAATTAAATCACCTTCCTAAATTAAATAAATCATATCCTTAACTAAAAAGAATAAATCAAATCACTTCCTAATTAAAAGATTTTCCCTATCTCATTTTAATTAAAAGATATCCCCAATTAACACACAAATCATTCTCCTACCCAAACAAGGTACAACCCCCCTTCCTTGACCTATAAAAAGAACCATCCACCCATCTTTCCAAACCCTGGCTGGCTAGCTCATTCACACAATATTCATACAAGAAACAATCTAAAGCCACGCCCAAAAATTGTCCACATGCTCCCCTCAAAACCTACGCACACACTCACCCAAAGCCACAATCACTCCCCACTCATAACTCTCTCGCCTCCAGTCAATCACGCCCAACTCTCGCCAATACCCATACACCTAGACCATCTCCATTCACATACGCGAACCTCTCAGCACACGCCCAGGCTCCACAAAGCAAAGACCCATCCAGCGCCACTTGCCCATTCACAGCCTCCTCCTAACCTTCACGATTAACTGCCCACAAAGCCAATCACCTTCACGCTCAACTCACAAGCACATAGCACACGCCCCAAACTGCCCACAACGCCACCTGCCTATTAACCTCACTGAAGCCCACCATCAGCGCACTAAAAAGCCCTCCTCACATCCGCGACAAATACAAGCCAAAGCCTCACTCACTGCCGCAAACCCTTCCACTCATCACCGCCTCATCTCCACAGCCCTTGTCCACGAATCAGCCTACTCCACGCCAAGCCCCAATTGCACGCCTAAAACAGTCCAAAACCCACTGCACTGCCTCACTCACTGCCGCAAGCCAATTAGCCTTCCAAATCACCCAGAAACTGACTTAAAACCGCACCAAAAAACTGCACTATTTAGCCCCTAAAACAGTCCCTGAAACTACCCAAAACAGTCCCCGAAACTACCCAAAACAGTGGCCAGAAAATACCCTTAAAACAGCAGCGAAACGGATTGAAAACAACAACCCGAACAGAAAAACAGCGAGGAAAGACGTTGAGTTGGTACCAAAAGAGTTGCGGATCATTCACCCTTCAACGGACGTGTAACGCCCTTTCGTGAGACAACAAAAGAGGTTAGATAACCTGAGGGCACCTTTTTACTTATCACCTTTATTTTTTTTTATTTATTTTAAAATATTATTGCATGAGAGTCGTTTGAAGCATGATGTGATTGTTGGATGAGTGGGATATGTGTTCCCTTTTGTGGTATATCGGATGTAAACCCGGACGTAAATTTCGTAGCCGATTCCGATGGACGGTAGTATGGTCTGCACTCGGGATACAAAGCCACGTACCACTTAAGAGACACGTATCTCGTCTCATCCAAATTTGTATTTGAACATGTTATAGTTTCTAGGCCGTTTAATTTATTATTTTAAGCATGATTTAATTTAGTCTTGTTATTTAATTTTCAGAGCATGATTGTGTTATTTAGGCATGTTGTTTCTCATTCTTTATGCATGATGGTTTCTTTAGTTTATGTTTATGTTTAATTAGTTATTTGTTTACTTTGGTTTAATAGTTAATATGCTTGTTGTGTTATATTGCGTGGAGTTATTTGGATGAAAGCATGTTAGATCTAAGTACCCTTGAGCATGATTATTGAGTAGACTCGGTTGATTATTGCACAAATTATATCATCACAAGTGACATAAGTAAGGGACCATTCCGAACCCACGGTTTGAGGTCTTCCCTTGCGAGGGGTGAGTGCGGCCTTAAATCTTTGTCCCGGTTCACACCGGGTGGCGACTCCATGTTATTTCGTACTTCCCAACTAGGCCGCGAGCCTAGAACAGCGTCGTCAAGTTCTGTTGTCTACACCCAAATTAAAGAAGATTGCATGCCTAATAAAATCTCAACAAATATTATTCCTAATAAAAATATATTATTCCTAACTTAAAATATTGTATGCCTAATCAACACAAACTAAATATACTACCTTCCTAATCTAAACCAATCTTGTCTCCTCAAATCCATTGATTTCCTTCTTTAACACTAAATCAAATCCCCTATCCATGCAAACCCTAATGGACAACTATTAAAACACACACTAATTGCCAACCCTAAAGGACTTCACCTTGACGGCAAAAAAAGCCAACTAAAACAAAAAGAAACCTCTCTCTCACAAAAAAAACACATTGAAATAAACCCTCCTCCCGCCAAGACCTGCTACCTAAACCCTTTATTGACAAAACCTGCCACATGCCCTTACCCTCACCTCACTATCTCCATCGGCAGCACCACAAAACGCCCTCCACTTCACACAGCAACCAGCCACACTTCACGTAACAGCCCTTGCGAATTCTGCCACCCCCACTCACGCCAGCCCCTTTGCACCCATCGCGCCACCAACAGCTAGCCTTATCCACGTGACAGAACAATTCACACAGCCAGCGCATCATCAACTCCCCTGGCCAACCTGTTCACGAACCTTCAGCCTCACAAATTTATAAAGCCACACGTTGCTCCTTCACTCAATCCCGCCACTGCCCCTCACTCCACAGCCTCATGCACACACTCACTCTTCACAGCCCACTGCCGCATCAGCTCCCAAAAAACAGTCCCCGAAAACTACCCAAAACAGTCCCCTAATATACCAAAACAGTGACCTGAAAATACATCAAAACAGTAGCCTAAACCACACAAACATAAAAAAAAACACAAAAAGAGTAGCCTAAATACAACCAAAACAGTACCAGAAACTGCAGTCCCAAACAGCAAGAAACGGAGCAAAAACGGCAAGCAAACAGAAAATGGCGAGTTAAGACGTTAAACAAGTGAACCGGAAAAGTTGCGGAGTGATAGCCCTTGACGGTTGTAAACGCGAGTCCGGAAGACGACTTAAAAGGTTAGACCTGAGGGTACCTTTCACACTTTTTTATTTGATTTTTATTGATTCTTTTAATTGTGTTAATTATTTATTGAATATTGTTTGCATGTGATGTGTGTTGTGACCATTGATTAAAACGGAAAATACGTCGTCTCTCGTGGTATATAGGATGGAAACCCAGACGTAAATTCCGTAGCCGATTCCGAATGCAGGGTAGTGCGGTCTGTACTTGGGATACAACTCCACGTACCACTTGAGTAAACGGCGCATATTTCGCTTTATGTTATTTTGATTATTCGCACTTATTATTCCGTCTTTTAATTTCCGCATGTTATTTATTTATGTTGTGGTGCAATCGAGCGCATGGGCTTAGTAAGTCGGATTAAAGGTTCCCTATTTGGAGGGGTTAAATTCCTTTACCACGATGCTTTGCCGGCCGGTTGATGTGTGTTCGGTTGAATGCAAATACGTTCAATCGGACATACTAAGTTTGATATGATTGTCTTTATTTTTGTATGTATGATGCGATCGAGCGCATGGGCTTAGTGAGTTAGTCCAAGGTCCTCTATTTGAGAGACGAATAGCCTAAAAGGCCACCTTTGTGACACTACTTCGCCGCGCCGGACGAAGTGTGTTGGGTTGAATGTACGTTCAATCGGGCATACGAGGTCCTACACTTTTATTGTCTTTATTTCATGTATTGTGATGTGACGCGCATGGGCTTAGTATATTGGTCTAAAGGTCCTCTCTTTGAGAGACAAAGAGCCCCAAAAGGCCACCTTTACGGCAGTACTTCGCCGCGCCCCCTTATTTTGTTGTTTAGTATGACGTCTTCTTACATGACCATGCATCATATCACATTGCGCATGGGCTTGGTATGTTGGTCTAAAGGTCCTCTCTTTGAGAGACAAAGAGCCTAAAAGGCCACCTTTACGGCAGTACTTCGCCGCGCCTCTTTTATTTAGTTATTCGCTTCATAATGTATTTTTGAAAATTCATGCATCATATGGCATCGCGCATGGGCTTATCAAGTGAGATCAAGGGTCCTCCACTTTGAGGGGTGAAAATGCTTGAAAGCTACCTTTGCTACAATTATTTGCCGCGCCACTTAATCTGTTGTTATGTACGAGAAGTCATATATTCATCTGTTCATGTATGTGTCATGTTGTTTACAGCATTTTGGAGGTCACTGCTATAACCCGTTCGAACGCGTTCCGAAATGACGCACGAACGCATGTTTTATGTCTGGTCCCGTTCGAACGCGTTATCAAACGCTATACGGATGCGAACCTTCTGTTTACCATTCGAACGCATTTACGAATGCTACACGAACGCGAATACACTGAATTGAGTCATTTTCATCACATGTGCGTCTATGTCTATATCTATCTTCTTTTGCACCACGTCATAGCATGCTCACTTTAATGCCTAATTGCATCTCTAAGCGTCTTTTTGCATTATGTACTTAGTTGATTCTTTTATTCGTGCATGGACATGTAATGGCTATTTGTTTATGATATGTCTATGAAATCACATGTTTGCCATCATTTGATTCGCCTTTATGTGTGCTTGTGTGGTTAGTATGCGCTTGTGTTGCCATGAATATAACAAGCCAATGAAATTGTCTGTTTGTTGATTTAATGTACTTCTAAGCATGCAATCTTAAATGTGAAATACATGTATATTTAGGCGCATATTTTATTTTATAAATGTGAATTTAGAAGCATGATACCCTTAGAAATAAGTGTTACTTCAGCTTGTTTAAATTATTATATAAATCCTTTCATTACAAGTGACATGAGTAAGGGACCATTCTGAACCCAACGGTTTGAGGTCTTCCCTTGCGAGGGGTGAGTGCGGCCTTAAATCTTTGTCCCGGTTCACACCGGGTGGCGACTCCATGTTATTTCGTACTTCCCAACTAGGCCGCGAGCCTAGAACAGCGTCGTCAAGTTCTGTTGTCTACACCCAAATTAAAGAAATTGCATGCCTAATTAAAATCAATCAACAAATATTATTCCTAATTAAAAATATATTATTCCTAACTTAAAATATTGTATGCCTAATCAACACAAACTAAATATACTACCTTCCTAATCTAAACCAATCTTGTCTCCATCAAATCCATTGATTTCCTTCTTTAACACTAATCAAATCCCTATCCATGCAAACCCTAATGGACAACTATAAACACACCACTAATTGCAACCCTAAAGGACTTCACCTTGACGGCAAAAAAAAGCCAACTAAAACAAAAAGAAACCTCTCTCTCACAAAAAAAAAACATTGAAATAAACCCTCCTCCCGCCAAGACCTGCTACCTAAACCCTTTATTGACAAAACCTGCCACATGCCCTTACCCTCACCTCACTATCTCCATGCTGCAGCACCACAAACGCCCTCCACTTCACACAGCAACCAGCCCACACTTCACGTAACAGCCCTTGCGAATTCTGCCACCCCACTCACGCCAGCCCCTTTGCACCCATCGCGCCACCAACAGCTAGCCATTATCCACGTGACAAGAACCCTTCACACAGCCAGCGCATCATCAACTCCCCTGGCCAACCTGTTCACGAACCTTCAGCCTCACAAATTTATAAAGCCACACGTTGCTCCTTCACTCAATCCACGCCACTGCCCCTCACTCCACAGCCTCATGCACACACTCACTCTTCACAGCCCACTGCCGCATCAGCTCCCAAAAACAGTCCCCGAAACTACCCAAAACAGTCCCCTAATATACCAAAACAGTGACCTGAAAATACATCAAAACAGTAGCCTAAAACCACACAAAACAGTAGCCTAAATACAACCAAAACAGTAACCAGAAACTGCAGTCCAAAACAGCAAGAAACGGAGCAAAAAAACGGCAAGCAAAACAGAAAAATGGCGAGTTTAAGACGTTAAACAAGTGAACGGAAAAGTTGCGGAGTGATAGCCCTTCCGACGGTTGTAAACGCGAGTCCGGAAGACGACTTAAAAGGTTAGACCTGAGGGTACCTTTCACACTTTTTTATTTGATTTTTATTGATTCTTTTAATTGTGTTAATTATTTATTGAATATTGTTTGCATGTGATGTGTGTTGTGACCATTGATTAAAACGGAAAATACGTCGTCTCTCGTGGTATATAGGATGGAAACCCAGACGTAAATTCCGTAGCCGATTCCGAATGCAGGGTAGTGCGGTCTGTACTTGGGATACAACTCCACGTACCACTTGAGTAAACGGCGCATATTTCGCTTTATGTTATTTTGATTATTCGCACTTTATTATTCCGTCTTTTAATTTCCGCATGTTATTTATTTATGTTGTGGTGCAATCGAGCGCATGGGCTTAGTAAGTCGGATTAAAGGTTCCCTATTTGGAGGGGTTAAATTCCTTTACCACGATGCTTTGCCGTGCCGGTTGATGTGTGTTCGGTTGAATGCAAAATACGTTCAATCGGACATACTAAGTTTGATATGATTGTCTTTATTTTTGTATGTATGATGCGATCGAGCGCATGGGCTTAGTGAGTTAGTCCAAAGGTCCTCTATTTGAGAGACGAATAGCCTAAAAGGCCACCTTGTGACACTACTTCGCCGCGCCGGACGAAGTGTGTTGGGTTGAATGTACGTTCAATCGGGCATACGAGGTCCTACACTTTTATTGTCTTTATTTCATGTATTGTGATGTGACGCGCATGGGCTTAGTATATTGGTCTAAAGGTCCTCTCTTTGAGAGACAAAGAGCCCCAAAAGGCCACCTTTACGGCAGTACTTCGCCGCGCCCCCTTTATTTTGTTGTTTAGTATGACGTCTTCTTACATGACCATGCATCATATCACATTGCGCATGGGCTTGGTATGTTGTCTAAAGGTCCTCTCTTTGAGAGACAAAGAGCCTAAAAGGCCACCTTTACGGCAGTACTTCGCCGCGCCTCTTTTATTTAGTTATTCGCTTCATAACGTATTTTTGAAAATTCATGCATCATATGGCATCGCGCATGGGCTTATCAAGTGAGATCAAGGGTCCTCCACTTTGAGGGGTGAAAATGCTTGAAAGCTACCTTTGCTACAATTATTTGCCGCGCCCTTAATATCTTTGTTATGTACGAGAAGTCATATATTCATCTGTTCATGTATGTGTCATGTTGTTTACTGCATTTTGGAGGTCACTGCTATAACCCGTTCGAACGCGTTCCGAAATGACGCACGAACGCATGTTTTATGTCTGGTCCCGTTCGAACGCGTTATCAAACGCTATACGGATGCGAACCTTCTGTTTACCATTCGAACGCATTTACGAATGCTACACGAACGCGAATACACTGAATTGAGTCATTTTCATCACATGTGCGTCTATGTCTATATCTATCTTCTTTTGCACCACGTCATAGCATGCTCACTTTAATGCCTAATTGCATCTCTAAGCGTCTTTTGCATTATGTACTTAGTTGACTTCTTTTATTCGTGCATGGACATGTAATGGCTATTTGTTTATGATATGTCTATGAAATCACATGTTTGCCATCATTTGATTCGCCTTTATGTGTGCTTGTGTGGTTAGTATGCGCTTGTGTTTCCATGAATATAACAAGCCAATGAAATTGTCTGTTTGTTGATTTAATGTACTTCTAAGCATGCAATCTTAATGTGAAATACATGTATATTTAGGCGCATATTTTATTTTATAAATGTGAATTTAGAAGCATGATACCCTTAGAAATAAGTGTTACTTCAGCTTGTTTAAATTATTAAATTATAATCCTTTCATTACAAGTGACATGAGTAAGGGACCATTCTGAACCCAACGGTTTGAGGTCTTCCCTTGCGAGGGGTGAGTGCGGCCTTAAATCTTATTTTCCCGGTTCACACCGGGTGGCGACTCCATTATTCTCCGGTTTAGTCCCCCATGGCTACTCCGTACTCCCGACTAGGCCGCGAGCCTGGACAACATGCGTCGCCCAGTTTCCTGTGTTCCCACAGTCTGGCGACTCCACTGGGGATAGAGAATCGGCCCGAATATTATCTTGTAATGTTTGGATTTATGTTCTAATTGACCTTGTCTATAGTGGATGAAATGAGGGTTTAATCAAAGGCATTTTGAGGCTAGGTAATGGTTTGGTGTCTTCCTTCACTCACTACCTTTCTAGAAGGAAAAGCTGTGAAGGCACCTAGATAGCCATCTACTCGTAGCCTATTGTGATGGACTAATTTGGAGGACTCGTTGTTTATTCCTGACACCAAGCGATAAGAGCCTAAGAGGCTTGGGTATTTAAGTGAGCCTCGCTCCACCTTCCCTCTGGGGAATCTACAACGGGAAATCCATTTGACAGTCCGTCACACACCATAGCTCATTGGCACGTACCTTAGTGTATAAAAGGGTGCGCTCACTTGGTTGCTCGAACCCTTGAGTGGGGAGACCTAGTTGTGGGCCATCCTTCGCCGGTGAGAGCCTTTGTCTATACTCTTGCTAACCCACCCATAGACTGGTTTGTATGGTTAAAGTAACAATTATTTCCTTGAGTATGTGCTTGTGGACCATCCTCATTTGGATGCAGTTGGACTATTGTCAGAAATGCGGGCTTGTTGGGCCATTTAAACTGGGGCAAGTTCGTACCGTATGACTATAGGCCAAAGCTTCTGAAATGTTGATGGGCCATTATGTAAAAATTGTTATGTTATGTTTGCATTATCTCTCTTTTATGCTTGTGTTTGGGAACATCATCGTTTGGATTCATTTGGATTATTTGTCATAAGATATGGGCTTGTTGGGCCATTTAAACTGGGACAAGAACGTATTTTATGACAATTGGGCCGAAGGCTTCTAGTGTTGATGAGCCATCTTGTGCTTGTGTTCGGAATGTTACCATTTGGAGTTAGTTGGGCTCCTTGCCATGAGACGTGAACTTGTTGGGCCATTTAAACTGGGATGAGTTCACTCCTATGACAGTTAGCCCAAAAGTTTCTAAAATGATAATGGGCCGACTTGTTTGGAATTTTAGTTGATTCAATATGTTATAAATGTTACATGCATCTCAATGCACCCCATGCATACATACATCATGTTAACCCTTGTGTTCTAAAAGCCAAAAAGATTCCCGTTGGGTTAGGAAGAGGGAAGACTCACCAAAAGACCGGTAACAGACATGAGTAATCCGATAATGAGGTATCCCGGATAGATCAGTTGGAAAATGGTTTGGCCAAGATTACTGAACAGTTGCAAGCCTTGACTACTGCCATGACAAATATGGCTGTACCCCGTGCTGGGGGAAAATCTGAGAATGTGAGGCGTTAGGAGCCTCCGAATGTGTTGAGGGATGATATCCCCGCTTTTGATGATGACACGGCAGAGTATGCAACAGGCAGAGTGATTAAGTCTGAGGCGAGGCCATATCAGTATCAGTTTAGGGCGAGGCCCATATCAGTATCAGTTAGGGGCGAGGCCGATGCAGTCATCTCTTGTGGCGGGGGCGAGCCCAACATTATCAGTTTCGGGGATGATTCCCAGGGCCGAGGCCCACATCAGTTTTAGTTGGGGATGAGTCCCATGGCCGAGGCCCACATCAGTCAGTTTGGGGATGAGTCCCAGGGCCGAGGCCCACACCAATATCAGCTCGGAGGCGAGGCCCACATCAGTTTCAGGGATGAGTCCCAGGGCCGAAGGCCCACATCAGTTACAGTTTGGGGACGAGTCCCAGGGCCGAGGCCCACATCAGTATCAGCTCGGGGGCGAGGCCCACGTCAGCTTCAGTTTTGGGACGAGTCCTAAGGTCGTGATCCACATCATCAACAGTGTCGAGTGTCGGGGATGCGTCCCAGGGTCGAGACCCACATTATCAATCAGTTGGGGATGAGTCTCATGTTGAGGCCCATATCAGTATGGTTTCGGGGATGAGTCCAAGGGACGAGACCATGTCAGTGTCAGCTTCAGAAAGGAATCTCCGGGGTGGGGCCCACATTGTCAGCATCAGTTTGTCCAGGATTGGTACTCCGAAAATGGAGCACGGTTCGGAAATGAATCGAAGAAGACCTAACCCAACGGGATAAGAACATTCATACATGCATACAGTAACACATTTTGCATCCTTTCGTGTTTGTTCTTTTTGTATTCACAGGTTTTGAGAGAAAAAGAAAATGGCAAAGACAAGCCAAACAGAAGCAGTAACAGTACGATATCAGCAGTCTTCAGGAATGAATCACATGGGTAAGGCCCATATCAGCAGTATCAGTCTCGGGGCGAGTCCCATATCAGTAGCAGTTAGGGCCGAGGCCCACTTCAGTATCAGCATTGCGGGTATGGCATTCTGGGGGACGAGGCCCACTTCAGTATCAGCTTTGCCGGGTAGGCATTCTGGGGGCGAGGCCCCATTACATCAGATCAGCATTGCCTGGTATGGCATTCTGGGGGCGAAGCCCGCATCATATCAGATCAGTTCTGCCGAGAATGGCACTCCGAGAATGGAGATACAATCCAAGAATGGAAGCACGGTTCGGGAATGGACCACTTACAGTAACAGTTCAAGAATGAACAAGCCGGGAATGGCAATCCAAGAATGGAGCAGAGTTCAAGAATGAACAAGCCGAGAATGGCACTCCGAGAATGGAGATATAGTCCGGGAATGGACAGCTCGAGAATGAGCACGCCGAGAATGGCACCCGAGAATGGAGATATAGTCCGGGAATGGACAGCTCGAGAATGAGCACGCCGAGAATGGCACTCCGAGAATGGAGATATAGTCCGGGAATGGACAGCTCGAGAATGAGTACGCCGAGAATGGCACTCCGATAATGGAAATACAGTTCAGGAATGAACAAGCCGGGAATGGCACTCTAAGAATGGAAGCATAGTTCGAGAATGAACACCTTACATTAAAGGTTCGGGAATGGACCAACTCACAGTAACAGTTCGGGAATGAACACCTCACAGTAACGGTTCGGGAATGGACCAACTCACAGTAACGGTTCGGGAATGGACCACCTCATAGTAACGGTTCGGGAATGGACCAACTCACAGTAACGGTTCGGGAATGGACCACCTTACAGTAACAGTTCAGGAATGGACATCTCACGGTAACAGTTCGGGAATGAACACCTCACAGTAACGGTTCGGGAATGGACAACTCATAGTAACGGTTCGGGAATGGACCAACTCACAGTAACGGTTCGGGAATGGACCAACTCATACATAACGGTTCGGAATGGACACCTCACGGTAACAGTTCGGGAATGGACACCTCACGGTACAGTTCGGGAATGAACAACCTCACAGTAACAGTTCGGGAATGGACCCCTCACAGTAACGGTTCGAGAATGGACCACCTTACAGTAACGGTTCGGGAATGGACCACATCACAACACGGTTCGGGAATGAACCAGGGGTCGCAGCACCTCACCACCCAAATTAACTCAAACACGTGGAAAGTCAAGTGGCAGTTGGCTAGCCAGGTAAGTGAAAATGCATTGCATAACTTTGATAGGATTGTCACTGTTACACATTACACAAGTCCCATCAAAGTGGGGGGGACTGTAGGCATTGCATTTTTGCATGTGAAACCCGATGATGAGCCTCATTTGGAGGCACTATCTTTTAAGTCACGGAAATCGCGGGAAATAGACGTCGGAAGGGAAGAGTCAAGAATTGACGTTTTGTTGGATTTAGTTCACTTGTTTAGCTTCGGGTTCACTGTTGGATCTCCGGTTTTTAAAACTTAACCTTAGCCCAAGCCCATTAAATCACATCCAAGAATAATTAAAAACATTTAAAACACATTGCACAAATTAAATTAAAATAACTAAATGGAAATTAAAGTAATTAACCAACTAAATTCCTAAATTAAATAAATTAAATCTAAAAATCACAAACCAATTGAATTAATTAAATTCACAAACTAAATCTAATTAAATTAATTCCAATTCAAATTAAATAAACAAATTAAATATTAATTAAACAATATACCAAATTAAATAGAATAATTAATTAAGTCATATACCAAATTAAATAAACACAAATAAAATCTAAATAATCACCTACCAAAATAATAAAAATACTTACCCAAATTAAAGAAATGGCATGCCTAATTAAAATCAATCAACAAATATTATTCCTAATTAAAAATATATTATTCCTAACTTAAAATATTGTATGCCTAATCAACACAAACTAAATATACTACCTTCCTAATCTAAACCAATCTTGTCTCCATCAAATCCATTGATTTCCTTCTTTAACACTAAATCAAATCCCTATCCATGCAAACCCTAATGGACAACTATAAAACACACACTAATTGCAACCCTAAAGGACTTCACCTTGACGGCAAAAAAAGCCAACTAAAACAAAAAGAAACCTCTCTCTCACAAAAAAACACATTGAAATAAACCCTCCTCCCGCCAAGACCTGCTACCTAAACCCTTTATTGACAAAACCTGCCACACGCCCTTACCCTCACCTCACTATCTCCACGCTGCAGCAGCACAAACGCCCTCCACTTCACACAGCAACCAGCCCACACTTCACGTAACAGCCTTGCGAATTCTGCCACCCCACTCACGCAAGCCCCTTTGCACCCATCGCGCCACCAACAACTAGCCATTATCCACGTGACAAGAACCCTTCACACAGCCAGCGCATCATCAACTCCCCTGGCAAACCTGTTCACGAACCTTCAGCCTCACAAATTATAAAGCCACACGTTGCTCCTTCACTCAATCCACGCCACTGCCCTCACTCCACAGCCTCACGCACACACTCACTCTTCACAGCCCACATGCCTCATCATCTCCCAAAAAACAGTCCCCGAAACTACCCAAAACAGTCCCCTAATATACCAAAACAGGGACCTGAAAATACATCAAAACAGTAGCCTAAAACCACACAAAACAGTAGCCTAAATACAACCAAAACCAGTAACCAGAAACTGCAGTCCAAAACAGCAGGAAACAGAGCAAAAACGGCAAGCAAAACAGAAAAATGGCGAGTTAAAGACGTTTACAACAAGTGAACCGGAAAAGTGCGGAGTGATAGTCCTTCCGACGGTTGTAAACGCGAGTCCGGAAGACGACTTAAAAGGTTAGACCTGAGGGTACCTTTCACACTTTTTTATTTGATTTTTATTGATTCTTTTAATTGTGTTAATTATTTATTGAATATTGTTTGCATGTGATGTGGTTGTGGCCATTGATTAAAACGGAAAATACGTCGTCTCTCTCGTGGTATATAGGATGGAAACCCAGACGTAAATTCCGTAGCCGATCCGAATGGACGGTAGTGCGGTCTGTACTTGGGACACAACTCCACGTACCACTTAAGTAACGGTGCATATTTCGCTTTATGTTATTTTGATTATTCGCACTATATTATTCCGTCTCTTTTAATTTCCGCATGTTATTTATTTATGTTGTGGTGCAATCGAGCGCATGGGCTTAGTAAGTCGGATTAAAGGTTCCCTATTTGGAGGGGTTAAAATCCTTTACCACGATGCTTTGCCGCGCCGTTTGATGTGTGTTCGGTTGAATGCAAAATACGTTCAATCGGACATACTAAGTTTGATATGATTGTCTTTATTTTTGTATGTATGATGCGATCGAGCGCATGGGCTTAGTGAGTTAGTCCAAAGGTCCTCTATTGAGAGATGAAGAGCCTAAAAGGCCACCTTTGTGACACTACTTCGCCGCGCCGGACGAAGTGTGTTTGGGTTGAATGTACGTTCAATCGGGCATACGAGGTCCTACACTTTTATTGTCTTTATTTCAGTATTGTGGATTGTGACGCGCATGGGCTTAGTATGTTGGTCTAAAGGTCCTCTCTTTGAGAGACAAAGAGCCCCAAAAGGCCACCTTACGGCAGCAGAGTACTTCGCCGCGCCCCCTTTATTTTTGTTGTTTAGTATGACGTCTTTTTCTACATGACCATGCATCATATCACATTGCGCATGGGCTTAGTATGTTGGTCTAAAGGTCCTCTCTTTGAGAGACAAAGAGCCTAAAAGGCCACCTTTACGGCAGTACTTCGCCACGCCTCTCTTTATTTAGTTATTCGCTTCATAACGTCTTTTTGAAAATTCATGCATCATATTTCATCGCGCATGGGCTTATCAAGTGAGATCAAGGGTCCTCACTTTGGGGGTGAAAATGCTGAAAGCTACCTTTGCTACAATGATTTGCCGCGCGCCCCTTAATCTGTTGTTATGTACGAGAAGTCATATTTCATCTGTTCATGTATGTGTCATGTTGTTTACTGCATTTTGGAGGTCACGCTATAACCCGTTCGAACGCGTTCCGAAACGCCGCACGAACGCATGTTTTCTGTCTGGTCCCGTTCGAACTCGTTATCAAACGCTATACGGACGCGAACCTTCTGTTTACCGTTCGAACGCGTTTACGAACGCTACACGAACGCGAATACACTGAGTTGAGTCATGTTCATCACATGTGCGTCTATGTCTATATCTATCTTCTTTTGCACCACGTCATAGCATGCTCACTTTAATGCCTAATTGCATCTCTAAGCGTCTTTTTGCATTATGTACTTAGTTGATTCTTTTATTCGTGCATGGACATGTAATGGCTATTTGTTTATGATATGTCTATGAAATCACATGTTCGCCATCATTTGATTCGCCTTTATGTGTGCTTGTGTGGTTAGTATGCGCTTGCGTTGCCATGAATACAACATGCCAATGAAATTGTCTGTTTGTTGATTTAATGTACTTCTATGCATGCAATCTTAAATGTGAAATACATGTATATTTAGGTGCATATTTTATTTTATAAATGTGAATTTAGATGCATGATACCCTTAGAAATAAGTGTTACTTCAGCTTGTTTAAATTATTATATAAATCCTTCATTACAAGTGACATGAGTAAGGGACCATTCCGAACCCAACGGTTTGAGGTCTTCCCTTGCGAGGGGTGAGTGCGGCCTTAAATCTTATTTTCCCGGTTCACACCGGGTGGCGACTCCATTATTCTCCGGTTTAGTCCCCCGTGGCTACTCCGTACTCCCGACTAGGCGCAAGCTGGAACAGCATGCGTCGCCCAGATTTCCTGTGTTCCCACAAATATATGCCCTAAAATCATGGTATTTTTTGTTTTTTGATCATTGGATGAGTTTAAAGACATGGATATATTGATTTGAGATTCAATCGGATTGAAATCTGAATCGGATATAAAATCCCTACAAATGCATGACCATGTAAGCGATGATTTTGTAACAATAATGTTGGACATGTATTGATGATGAATATGCATGATTAATTAATTAAATTGATGTTTTGGAAATGTTAATTTAGCTAATTAATTAGTGCAATACACTTTAATTAATTAAATTTTGAAATTTGGAAAATTATAATTTAATTAATTGGGCTTAATTTAAAATTGGGCTTATAATGTTGTATTTGGCCTAATGGGCTTGGTTGGGCCAAGTTGGTTTAGGACAATTGGATTGGATCCAAATTGGGCCTAAACCATTCCATTAAGTCCAAATATAACAAATGGGCCTTTTATGTTTAATTGGGCCTAATAGGCCGAAATTGGTTTCTTGACAAATATGGTGATTCCTTAATTGGGTTGGTATTTTGGTTTGACCCATATTGACCAAAGTCCATGCCTTAACAAATTAATTGAAAGCCCATTGGACTTTAATTAAATGATATTGGATGTTAATTGGGCTTTGAGACCCATTTAGATTAGATTTGGAATCTAAGTCGTAAATGCGCATTTAAAAGTGTAATTATTTAATTTGGAATTAAATATAGAATTAGTATTGAATACGAATTAAATTAGATTTAAATTGTAGTTCGATATAATTCAAGAATTCGTACTTCGAGTACTTATTCTTAAACGAGTTGGACTCGCACAAATCAAATCGTTGTTTGAACATTGGATGATCACTTTATTCAAAGATTAATTAATTGGATTAGATTGGTTGAATAACATGCTTTGTGTGAATACATGGATGTGTTGAATGAATAATGTATATCGGATGGATATTAGAAGGGAAAGGGCAATTTTGGAAATTGTTGTAAATTTAGAATTTATTAAATTGGACCTGCGTGTCCAGCCTTATCTCTCGATTCTTTGTAATTCTCTTCTCACATAATTCCCCTCAATGTTAATGAGGTTTCTTTAATTGTATTATGTAATTGGGTAGAAGTTAGAATAATGCTAGCCGAGCAGAGGTAAGGGATTGATTTGTTCTAGGAACAATCTGTGAGATATCCATCCGCATATCATTATTAATTTATTTACCACGCCTTATTATGCTTTTAGAATGCATGCTTAAGGGTGTATGTTAAGACCTAATCAAAGATAATAAATTGGTTGCCAATTTACGCGAAAAACCCTTAACAAATATTAAGCGTTTTCCTTCCATTGAGTGATTCTTACTCAAGATCCAAGATTGGCATTAGTTTGTTGGCCAAAGTCAAGACCTTTTCCATCGCGGATGTGTTTGAATCATGAAGGCTTTGTTCCATATCGTATGTCTTGTCCAAGTTGTGATTTGTTGGCAAAAGTCAAGATCACTTCTTGTCCATCGATATCGATTACGAAGCTTGTCTTTAATGGCACAAACTTTCAAGACTGGGATATGCATCTCAGGATTGTCCTGGGATCCGAGAAGTTGCTCTACACTATAGAGAGACTTCTTGGGCCTAAGCCCCGACCTGATCAGTTGTTTGAGCTAGAGCTTTGGAAGACTCATAGCGATGACAACTCGACTACTCAATCGGTAATGTTTGCAGCTATGACTCTGCAATTCCGCCGTTAGAACAAAGGATTGGATCCCTATGAGATGATGGTGAAGTTGCATGATCTTCACCGATCTAATCTTAGATCACAAAGATATGAGTTGCAGAAGAAGTTCTTCCGTGCTCGCATGTCAGAGGGTACGTCTGTTCAGCACCATGTGTCACAAATGATTGCTGACATTGAGCAGCTGGGATAGATTGGCATTGTCTTCGAGGCTAAGACTTCAGTAGATTTGATCTTACAGTCTCTCCTCGACACTTGGAGTGGGTTTCATGAACTACAATATGATGAACCAAGAACAAACTCTTGAAGAAATGATGTCCACACTGCGCGAAGCGGAAAAAGAGCTCCTAAAGGGCAAGAAGTACGAGGCGCACTTCGCTTCAACATCTCAGACTCCGAGGGCTTGGCCTAAGGCGACTGGAGGTGTAAAGAAGAATAATAAAAGAAGAAAGGCAAGGCCAAATCGTCAAAACCTTCTGGGAGGGTAATGACAAATCCCAAGATGTATATCTGTAGTGCGGGAAGCAGGGTCACTGGAAGCGTGACTGCCGTGAGTACAAGGCACACATGAAGGAAATCAAAGCGGGCAAGGCACCGACTTCAGATATGTTTGTTATAGAAATAAACATGTCTACTACTAGTTTTAAAAATTGGATTTTTGATTCTGGTTGTGGTACTCATATATATATTGATGCGCAGGATCTGCAGATTAACAGGAGACTAGTCTCAGGAGAGATTGACCTCCGCATTGGAAATGGGACACGAGTCGCCGTTTTGGCCGTTGGCACTTTTGTTTTGGAACTGCCCTCGAGACATGTACTTAAACTTACATACTGTTATTATGTACCTAGTTTGACTAGGAATATTATTTCTGTATCTATGTTAGCCTAATGTGGGTATACTTTTGTATTTAGAAACACTGGGTGTTTTATGTATAAAAATGATATGGAAATTGCACTGCTGATGTAAATAATGGTCTTTATATTTTGAATAAAATCAATCTCAAACATATAATGTAACAAACAAAAGGCTTAAAGTAAGTAACAAAGATGAAACTTACATGTGGCATTGTCGTCTGGGACACATAAACAAGACACGTATATCCACACTTTTGAAGAGTGGGTACTTGGACGGATTTGATAAAAATTCATATGACGTCTGCGAATCTTGTTTATTAGGCAAGATGCCTAAATCACCTTTTAGCGGTAATGGTGCACGTGCCACCGAACTGTTAGCCCTCGTTTATAGTGACGTATGTGGGCCCATGTCTAGCCAGGCTAGAGGTGGATATGAATACTTCGTAACCTTTAAGGATGATGCATCGCGTTATGGTTATGTGTATCTTATGAGACACAAGTCGGAAACCTTTGAGAAATTCAAAGAGTTTCGACACGAAGTAGAAAAATAGACCGGCAAAAGTATTAAGACATTACGGTCGGACCGTGGTGGCGAATACTTAAGCAATGAGTTTCTTGATTACTTGAAAGAATATGGTATTCTTTCACAGTGGACTCCTCCCGGAACACCGCAATTAAACGGTGTGTCCAAACGGAGAAACTGAACTTTGTTAGACATGGTAAGGTCTATGATGAGTCACACAGAGCTACCTATTTCCTTCTGGGGATGTTCATTGAACAGTGCAATACTTATTTTGAATAAGGTTCCGTCAAAGTCTGTTCAACAGACTCCGTATGAAATATGGACAGTAAAGAAATCGGGTTTCTCATTCCTAAAGATTTGGGGTTGTTGGGCATACGTCAAACGTTTGGAAGGTACCAAACTAGAACCCAAATCGGATAAATGCATATTTGTAGGATATCCTAGGGAAACCAAAGGATATTACTTTCATCACCCACAAGAGAACAAAGTATTTGTTGCTCTACATGCGGTTTTCCTTGAGAAGGAATTCCTAAATGCAGTGGTTAGTGGGAGGAAAGTAGAACTCGATGAAAATCGGAGTGATACTGTTCCTGGCACTGAATCCTTAATGGAACATGAACAGTTCATCAGGGATGAAATTGTACCACAATCTTCGAATACACAAGAACCACGTAGGTCGGAGAGAGTCAGAAAACAACGTGAGAGGTATGGGTTCCTGATCTCACCTCATGTGGATATTAATCTTATTGAGAAAGACGAGCCGACTACGTATGAGGAAGCGATACAAGGTATCGACTCCGGTTTATGACAATATGCCATGAATTCCGAAATGGATTCCATGTACACCAACCAAGTTTGGACACTGGTTGATACACCAGAAGGCGTAAAGCCTATTGGTTGCAAATGGGTCTTCAAGAAGAAGACTGACATGGATGGCAACGTACAAACGTACAAAGTTAGGCTTGTAACAAAAGGTTATCGTCAACGACATGGTGTCGATTACGATGAAACTTTTTCACCCATTGCCATGACTAAATCCATTCGGATTATGCTTGCTATTGCTGCATATTTTGATTACGAGATATGGCAGATGGACGTCAAAACCGCTTTCCTTAACGAAAACCTTTTTGGAGGATGTTTATATGCAACAGCCTGACGTTTTTGTCGTACCAAGACTTGCAAACAAGGTTGTAAGTTAAATCGATCCATTTATGGATTGAAGCAAGCATCGCGTTCTTGGAACCAACGTTTTGATGAGATCATAAAAGAATATGATTTCGTTCAAAATGAGGATGATCCTTGTGGTATATAAGAAGGTTAGTGGAGTGCACTGACATTCATTGTCCTTTACGTTGATGATGTATTGCTTATTGGCAATGACATTCCCATGTTAACATCGGTGAAAGCTTGGCTTTCATTAAAATCTCCATGAAGGATCTGGGAGAAGCAGCCTTTATTCTAGGAATAAGATCTACCGGGATAGATCTAGAAAGCTGCTTGGACTCTCCCAGAGCACGTACATTGAAAAAGTGTTGAAGAGATTCAATATGGATCAGTCCAAGAGGGGACTTTTGCCATTGACACATATGGCGTCACTCTATCTAAGGACATGTGTCCTAAAACTCAAGATGAGAGAGACAACATGAGTCGAATACCGTTCGCCTCAGCAGTCGGATTGATCATGTATGCCATGATATGTACGCGACCTGATGTCTCGTATGCTTTGAGCATGTGTAGTCGCTATCAGGCCGATCCAGGTTAGGGTCACTGGATGGCAGTTAAGAATATCCTTAAGTATCTTAGATGAACTAAGGATGATTTCTTAATCTATAGAGATGGAGAACTTGAGGTAACTGGGTATACCGATGCAAGTTTCCAAACCGATAAAGATGACTGCAAGTCGCAATCCGGGTACATATTTTGTTTGAACAATGGAGCAGTAATCTGGAAATCTTCCAAGTAAGAGACTGTTGCCGATTCAACAACAGAAGCAGAGTATATTGCTGCAGCTGAAGTAGCAAAAGGGGCAGTTTGGATCCGTAAATTCATAATTGGATTAGGAGTAATTCCGTTAGCAGTTGAGCTCGTTCCATTGTATTGTGACAATAACGGGGCTATAGCGCAGGCTAAGGAATCGCGGTCTCATCAACGATCCAAGCATGTTCTTCGACGTTTCCATCTGATTCGTGAGATCATACATCGTGGCGATGTGAAGATCGAGAAGGTCGCATCAGAGGACAACATTGCAGATCCGCTGACGAAAGTTATTCCTTAGCAAAAGTTTGAGCGACATGTACATAGTTCAGGTGTTAGATGCTTGAGTGACTGGCTATAGGCCAAGTAGATGACTATCGGTAAATTCTTCGAAAATCCGATATTAGATGTTACGATGTTCCACTCTGGAAAGCCCATGGTTTTGGGCCGTAACTTTTACATAAGAATTTCAATTTTTATGAATTTTATATCGTCGGAAAGCTGAGATCGAGATCTACGACTTTCACGTTGAATATGTTTCCAAATTCGGACCAGAATCGAGTCAAAAATGCAGAACAAAAATTCAGATGAATAGTGCCCGAGGGTCATTTTAGAGAATTCCCAAAACTTCTACAAAACTCTAAACTTCCCTCTATCGGTGGTGGCCAGCTAGCCAACCGACGAGCCAAGAAATAATAATGCCATTTTGGGTGAAAGGGGGGTCGAGTGGGCTCTTTGTGTAGTTATGCCATTTTTGGCAATTAAGGGAAACTTCAGGTATATATAGGAATGTTTCTGAAATTTACATTCAGACCCCCGAAAATTACAATTAGGTCTCTATCATTGGCATTTCTCAAACTTTCATGTTTTTAAAGCCATTTTGATGCCAATTTTGAAAAATGTTCAACATGAAAGTTATTCGTCTAAAAAAAACAAGTCTGATGATCCCGGAATCAGCTCAATCGGAGTTTGTTTCCTATTTCTATATCTGAGACAAGAAAATTTTACGCATATAACGATAAAATCAAAATTGTGCTATCGGTTCTCGAAACCACGTGTTTTCCAACGTGATGAAAATTCACTTTAAAATATTCTGATCTATTTTACAACACATAAGGTCTTATTTCTGGACATCATTCAGTTCCAAATTTTGAACTTCAATTTAGAATTCTCTCTGAACCGTTCCAAAAAATATTCGAGATATTACATTCTCCCCCCTTATAAAAATTTCATCCTCGAAATTTCTCATTCCTTATGTCTGATCATTCGAAACTGAACGTACATACATTACCATATTATCCTTATTCGAAAGTCATTCACTTTACACCTTTTCGAAAGTTATGTATTTCACATACCAATACAAACTTTGCTATTTCAAAACAAAACACATCGAATTAAACATTTTATACCAAAAACATATCAAACTTATCATCTCAATTCACACTCATTCATGGGAACACGCTCAAACAATTTCATATTCATCTATCAATAGAAATGGAAGGTCAAACACGAATTCCATACAATCATTCACATGCATCATCAGAAATGAAGAACATAACACATGTTCTTTACACGCAATACAGTATCAAAACGGAAACTTAGTACGAATTTCATAATATATATTTCATCCACAATACAAAACGAAACTCATTTATTTCACATGAGGTCATTCCATATCATATCTGTAAATGATGTCGATATCAAAATTTACATACGTACGTATCTCATCGAACATACAATTTGTATAGCTAACAACGTAATATATATAATCATTGCAATACTCAAAAGATCGGTGTCTAACCATAAACTTACATACGTATTCTTATAACGAACATAATCTTTTGGATTAACCAATACATTCACTGTCACAGCCAAAAGTGACTTATAATTGTAGTACTCTTATGATGTTGATAGTCTGAAATCTGTCAATCTCTGTCATTATTCAAAATAGAAAGCATAAAATGATCTCTTTCAAAAACTCTTTCGAAAATACATTTGAACAACTCTTTTACTGTAAACAAAAATCAATTTCAAAATCCATCATCGTAAATCTATATCGAGCATCCAACATAACTCATTGGACGAAACATAAACAAAAGTCCAATGCCCGAATCGCGTGCACAGATCAGACAATGAACTAAATGATCCCTTCCCTTGTCGACAGAGGGTCGGGTCGGCCCACTGTAGTTGGATAAATGCCTATACAAGAATCACGGTGGAAATATATCATATCAATTTATAAAACTGTAAAAACCATATACAAGCGTCGTGATGGAAACATATCATATCGTATAATACTATAAACAATGTCGAAATTCATTAAAATCAAAATGTAATTCTTTTGAAATCATTCCCCCCCAAAACATAAATATGTGTAAATCAGAAATAAATCTTTGATACAAAGTTTTCAAAATATATATCGATCGTCCACTATTCAGTTGCGCACACAGACCGAATAGTGTGCGGACCATGTCGACAGAGTATTGGGTCAACCATTTTCTGATGGTCTAGACCCCATAACAAATGCCTCAGCTATACCAGAATGAAACATATACAAGCTCCATGGAGGGTCAAAAATATAAAATCATCAAGTACCGTGACGGAAATAGATTTTTGAACGTCTCGATGGAAATAAGTTTTACATTTTTAAAATATCAAAATCATTTTTGAACACCGAGACTGAAAAATATTATCAAGCACCTCGACGGAAACATATCGATAAATCTAAAAATATAAAAATGCGAATCAAGCATCGAGGCAGAAATATTTTCTTTATCCTTTATAATCAAAATCAAAACCTCTGAAAACTTTATTTCTTTCTTCTTTCCTTTCCTTTATTCTTCTCAAAACACTTTTATGCCAAAAATCAAATACCAAGTTTTCAAAAACATAGTTCAAAATATAAGTTCACAATTCAGACTATCAACATCATAGAATTACTCGTACCTTAGAACACATTGAACTCACATTACTTACTTATACATATATCTATATAAACCACATACTTCAACTTAGTATATCTATGCACATACATACATTCATAGTACAAAAACATATACGGATAATCCAAATCACCTATATCAATTAAAATCATAGGATATCATACCATATAACAGAAATCAAATCAAATTTCAAACATGAGACCTATATAGTCTATACGTAGCAGAAAACTTACTCAGACGATCGGATACCCTGTGGCTGCAGTCACCACACCTAAACCTGGCTCTGATACCTTAATTGTAACACCCCGCCAGAGGCAGGATGCTACCGACAAGATACATGATTGACCTATCTCCATAAGCCACTGAATTTATCGAAATTTCCACATGACGTGTCCTAAAATTGGACAACCTGGATCTCAGTCCAGCATCAAATGGAATCTAAGAAAACATCAAACAAATAAAATGACCTCACGTCCACACAAATCTCATCAAAATCATATCTTAAAGGCTCCGCCCACATCATCTATCAACACTCAAGGGCTCTATGACCATCACATCATAAACAGTCAACATTTAATTAATATATATACAAACAGCATGCTCATCACGACAAATAAAGAAAAAAACAAATATCCTAAACTTCTTACACTTCTAAACTTCTCACAGGACACTTGCGAGGGTGACTGCCGCTTGGGTAATCCGCGTCTCGAGCATGACTTCCAAAGCTGAAATGGTTGACCCACCTGGTGTGAGTTTTAAGAACTCAATAAGTAACCATGTTAGTATTACAGCAAACAAGTCAAACACATCAACAAATTAACCGAATTACTAAATTGTTATAAGTTCGAAATTATTAACTTGTTATTATCATTTATTCTTAACCTATGTCAAATTTTCATATTAACATGTCTATATATGTGACAATCTCATAGCTAACGTTCAAAGCATACAAATCAAAGCTCAAATATTATAGAATATATCGTTAACATCAATCTCACTTCAATCACGTGAAATATGAAGTCATATATCTACCATTTATCATAAATATCCCTATTTGAAATATCATCAAATCAAAAAATTAAATAGACGTTCTTCATTTTGAAACAAACTCTTTCAAATCAATGCAAACTTCCTCAATGGCTTAACTTTCAGGATTCATATGCATTTACACAAATCGTGGCACACTTTTCTTATGTACATGTAAAAATAATTACCAAGTTTACACATATACATACATACCAATACAACTTAATAATTATTCTTTATAACATCTAATACTTACATTAGCTTTCAAATTCATTCATTCACTCATTTCACATAAGCATACACTATCTATATATTCTACGAGTTCTAGCATACACACATATACAAATAGTCACACATACAATTATCATGCAACCAACCACAAAGCACACATAATAATCAATACTGTTGGGGGTGGTGCTCAAAGCGCCAATTCTCGTTAGTATTTCCTTGAAAATACTTATGTAAAACGTTTTATTTTGAATAATACAAGCAATTTCTGTAATATAATATATCTTTTAATATGGTAAAGACGTAATAGACCTTAGGATGACTAGGCATGATACTGTTGCAAAATCGTCGCAACTGAAACTGAGTTGTATCATGACGTTGTCATTCTCAGACAATTCCTGGTCAAGGTTTACACTACTTGGTCAATAAAGTAAACCCGTTGAGACCGGTACATGTCGCATACTGGAATATATGATTCCAATGATTTCTCAATGAACCATAAGTCTTGGAGACTAGTATAGACGTGTAGGTGTTTATAGCGGATAAACACTGAACGACTCACCGAAGATTCTTAATGGATAATACACCAACGTCAATAAGAATCTTCTTGGGTTGAGTAGCATTTGTGATTCTTCGACTTGAGATGCCATTGTGGGCACATGAGACATCTTCTACACTTAGATGGCAGTCACGTCACCGATCTATTAAGATCAGACCTCCGTCTGTTCGTTGGGTGTAGATAGATCCTCAGGGTGTCCTGTGTGTATCGAGAAATGATCCGTCAGTTCTGTGTATAGAGCATAGGTAGTCCATATATGATTAGCAATCAGATAAAAACCATGGGCCCGTGGTACATTTTAGAAGTCAGTTCTAAATGTTCTTTTTGAGATTGCTAATAGAGACGTCGATGAGATAATCCCTATAGAGATTTGACTTTTACATCTATATCTCTGCGATATATCTGGATACCTGTGACGGAGGAATTATACATATGCCATGACCTCGACCTGTATGATTCAGCGAGATTATCTGTGGTCGTCATAATTTACGGGTGGGTAAATTATGGACACGAAATTAGATTTCGTGACGGATATGTCTGAATCTAGAGAGTTTCACTAATGAAATATACCCGTAGAGCACTATGGTAACATTTATAAATAATATTGATTATTTATAATTCTTTTAAAGGTTAAACACAAAGTACATGTGAAGGGACCCAATAGTCATTTCTTAATTTTTGTGTATTTGCATTTAAAGATAGATTTTATCAAATACACATTAATTAATTGTCAAATTGA
>SKCR01051863.1:0-56815 GCA_019454045.1 Zanthoxylum bungeanum | reverse complement strand
GTATCCTGCGTGATCATCATCTCATATGTCTGAAGTGATACTTCCATTTTGACATCACATCCAGACATACGAGCTCGATAAACCCAGAAGGGGTACACAGAACCGGTTAAAGCCCCGAACCACCAAAACCAAAGTTTACCGATTGTCGCAAGTAACTAGCGATGCAAGTATTAGGTTAAGACCATATACACCTACCCTGATGCGGCCTCCCATAGAACGCAGACATACTACCTATGGGATTCCGCGGTGTCTATCCAGAGCGAAGCTGTTCCGTGCCATCGGTAAAACACAACCTCCTATCGCATTGCATAAGTATCCAATACTTAAATATATGAGAACTATGTCGCGCTGCCATCACAACGTTTGCACAAGTGTAATACTAGTCTATTCCGCATTATCGATGTCCGATCTCGATAATACTCCGACTAGGGATATTTAATGATATTAAACTTTTATATTGATACTGGCTCTATCATCTCAATACAGAATTAATCATAGGGACTTTTCATCAATATATCAAAGTAAATAATTTACAAAACGGTAAATATAAAAGAGGGCAATTCATGATAACATAGTTAATTTCGTACAATAATACAATATCATTTACAAAACAGTGACGCTATGGGTCATAAGTCTAACAATTACTTCGACACTTTTATACTTGGGAGTAAAAGACCACTTTTTGGAGCGGTCATATATGTTATTGTTTGATCTGTTATCTTTCTTTCCTACATATTTTCTTTTCTGGATATTTTTTTTATGCATGTTTTAATTTTTTGAGTGATGTTTGTTGGAAAAAAAAAGTCTAATGATGAGATTATTTTGTTTTATAAAAAAGTTCTAGGAAAAAGATAAATGATAATTTCACTTCAAACCTATATTTTGAGATAATATAATATCTAGGTAAGACTCATACGCAAAAAAAAAAATAGTTCTACAGCAGTTAGATAATAAGGAATTGACAAAGTGACTAGTTAAAATTGTTGGATAATATGACCCATAGCGTCACTATTTGCACAGATCATTGTGTTGCTGTAGCAAATTAACTATGTAACAAAGAAATTGCACTCTCGTCATTTGTGATTAGATCACCATAGATATATAAATGAAGAGAGGTCCCTATGATTAGTTCCTGGATTGAGATGATATGAGACAGTATCAGTCCACGAAGGATTAATCATTAAATATCCCTAGCCGTAGTATTATCGAGACTGGACATCGATAATGCGGAATAGGCTAGTATTGCACTTGTGCGCGTTGTGAGGGCACAACGGCATAGTTCTCATATATATAAGTATTGGATACTTGTGCAAGTGCGATAGGAGGTCGTGTTTCACCGATGGTACGGGAAACAGCTTCGCTCTAGATAGACCCTTCGGAATCCCATTGGTATTATGACTAGGTGTCTATGGGAGGCCGAAATCAAGGTAGGTGTGTATAGTCTTAACCTGAGACTTGCATCGCTAATACTTACGACAATCGGTAAACTTTGGTTTTGGTGGTTGGGGGATCTTAACTGGTTCTGTGTTCACCTCTTCTGGGTTTAAGGAATCGTAGTGTATTGGATGTGATGTCGAGACGGAAGTATCACTCCAGTCATAGTGGAGATGATGTCACGCAGGATACGGTATTAGTGCTCTTAAGTGATGCGCATCCAATCGTGATATTATGACCAGGTCATGAATATCCGATTATAGAGACTAGTTACCAGACATCCGATATGTGTTTCGGACGGGGGCAGACACTTATCCAGCCCCAGCCCTAGCACGTGACTATCCGATACTGGCCGATATGCACAATACATTAGTATACTACGCTTGATATAGATCTTAAATATTCTTAAAGGATATGTCCGGAGAATTGGGTGACTTGGTGCTTTGCTAGGAGTGACCTTGTCTCGTAAATCGTAGTAGAACGTAGTACTTGGTACGTACGTGATTCGGATACTCCGACGACCGTATTTACTGCCAACTTATCCGGAGATCTCATGGGTCGCTTCCCGATAATCCACCGATGACGCACAACTTGCACTCTTGAATAATCTGGGATTATATAGATGAGAGAGAAAATTAATCTAGGATTAATTACGGAGATATTTTATCTAGGATAAAATATCGTCTAGAGAGAGATAACGATTAATTTGGAATTAATCGGTAAATTAATATATTCGATATATTAAACGAAATTAGATTTCGACGCGGAATTAAAATTAGATTTTAATTCGGGCAAACGAGTTAATTTAGAATTAATTCGTTAGCGACGTAAATAATAATTTCGCTAGGCGCAATTATTTATTTAAATTCGATTTAATTAACGTCGCGACGTAAGTTCGGTATTTCGGAAATATCGAACCCGAACGCGTGAGTGCACGTGGGCCCACTTTCATTTGAAAACGTGTGGGGCCCACATGACACATGTCATATATGCATTATTTAATTCTAATGCATTGCATGGAGATAGTGTACAATGCACTCAATGGTTTTGCATGAAATTGAGTGTTTGACACTCTAAGCCATTGCATGATTTGTGTCATAAGTTTATTATTAATTTAATAAATATTATGGCATAAATATAAATTGATTTTTTGTAACAAAATTTATTTTAACTCTCTCATTCTCTCACGCCAAAACAGTGGCTGTTCTTCACTGGTTTTGAACCAGTTTGGGCGTGAACAATAGGGAAGCAAGAGTGGATTTTCATGGTGAAAATTCAAGTGCTAGCACACTTACAAGTCTTGCGAAGGTGGTAGGGAGGTTCGACCATGAGCCGGGATCCATCCAACGAAGCTAGGAGCTGCGTTTCTCATCAAAATTCTGTTTTTGGAGGCAGTGGACTGCATGCAGTAAGCTTACATGGCAGTGCGTTTTTGGGTTCATTGTCTTCAAATCGACTCTACCAACCAATGTAAGTATTCCGCTATCTTCGTTGGTGTATTCACGCATTATTTCATGTCTTGTTTGATCATGGGACCTTAGAAAAACTCAACAATGGCATCAAGAGCTAATGTTGCAAGCATGAAATTTTAGGGATTTAAAATTTGGGTAAATGTGATTTGAGCATGATTTGAATAAATTGTTTGTTTGAGTATGTTTATAACATGTTTAATTTCATTTTGGTTGGACTAATTTGATGAAAAATGATTTGGAATTATTTTCCCCAAATATTTGTCCTTGGCCGAATGGTTTGATGATTTTGGGATCTTGGATTTTTTGATTTTAATTCATTTGATGAGTTAGAATCGATTAGGTTGATGTTAATTTGAATCGAATTGGATTGGATTTCGAATTGGACAAAAACCCCAAAATCTTTGAGTTGGCCGAATGTGACTAATGCCCTAATGTCTTGGTAATTTTGATTTTGATAATTGGATGTATTGGAAATCATTCGGGATATGTATTTAATGTCGATTGCGGATTAATTGGATTGAAACCGAATTGGACATGAAATCACTCCCTTGGCCGAGACCTTTAAGCATGTAGATGGGTTTGATTTTTCAATTGTGTGTTGGACATATGATAATGAATCAAGCATGATTAATTGGACTAATATGGTGTTTTAGAAATGTTGATTTAGTTGATTGATCATGTAATACACTTTGGTAATTAAATTGGGAAATTGGATTTTTTGAATTTAATTATTTGGGCCTAATTTTGGAAATTGGATTTAAATGTTGTATTTGGGCCTATTGGGCTTGATTTATCAAGTTTGGTTTAGGCCAAATGGATTGGATCCAATTGGGCCCAAAACCTTGACCATAAAGCCCAAATGCGACTTAATGAACCTTTAAAGTTCAATTGGGCCTAATGGGCCAAGATTGATTTATGGGCTTATTGGGGTAAATCCCGGATTGGACTTTGGTTATCGGTTTGACCCGAGTTGACCAAAAGTCCACGCCTTAAGAAATCAATCAAAAGCCCATTGGACTTTAATTGAATTGACGTTGGACGTTAATCGGTCTTTGAGACGCGTTACGATTAGATTTGGAATTTAAATCGTAAAAGGTTTATTAAATAAAAGTGTAATATTTAATTTGGAATTGAATAGTGAATTAGTATTAAATACATGTTAAATTAGATTTAATGATGTAGTTTAATTTAATTCATGAATTCGTACTTTAAGTACTTTTTCGCAAAAACGAGTTTGACTCGAACAAAATCAAATCGTTGTTTGAACATTGGATGATCACTTAATTATCAGATTAATTAATTTGATTAGATTGATTGATAGCATGCTTATGTGTGTGAATACGTGGTTGGTTGTGAATGAATAATGTATATCGGATGGATATTAGTCGGGTGGGCAATTTTAGAAATTGTTGTAATAAATTCGATTTATTAAATTGGACCTGCGTGTCCAGCCTTATCACCTTCTTTCTCTTTGTATTCTCTTCTCACCTATTCCCCTCTATATATATGAGGTTCTTTAGAAGTGTAGTTGTAACGGGTAGAAGTAGTACAAGTGCTAGCTTGAGTGAGAAAGGAAGAGATTTGATCTAGGATCAATGTGTAAAGTATCCATCCGCATATCATTATTATTTTATTTCATACTCGCTTTATTATGTATTTAGAATGCATGTTTAAGGGTGTATGATGATGAGACCTAACAAAGATAATTAAATTGGTAGCCAATTTGCACGCGAAAATCCCTCAATCTATATTAAGCAAATATCCTTCCATTGAATGATTCTTGTTCAAGATCCGAAGTTGGCATTGGTTTGTTTGGCCAAAGTCAAGACCTTTGTCAATCAAGGATTGTACTTGAATCATGAGAGTTTTGTTGCATATCGGTGTCTTGTCCAAATCGTGATTTTTATTGGCCAAAGTCAAGATCACTTTTGTCCAATGACATTGATTACGAAACTTCCTCGTCAATGGGTCCCGCTTAACTGGAATCATTAGGTTTGTTTTTGGCCAAAGCCAAGGCCTAGATGATTCGGAGGATAGGGTTAGGAAAATGTAATGGATACATTGACATTATACATATGTTTCGGACTTGGATGTCCACCTAACCGGATCTAGGAATTGGATGAGATCCAATTGATCATAGAGATCTACCTAAGTTAAATAGCATACAGCTTTTATTGGCCAAAGTCAAGGTTGTGTGTTATTTAATAGGATCCTAGCCCACTAGGAAACGGTTTCCCGAGTACTCCACAGAGGGTTAGAGGCTCGACGAAAAATAGTGGGAGGCAAGCATTGAATTTGCAACATTCGTTCAATTACTCGCTAAACACGCTCATTTATTTTTTTCTCGTCACATTAATCAAAAGTATTAGTTGGACTAATATTTTATGTTGTTTTAAAAAATATATAGTTGGACTATATACAAACTCATTCAATATATATAGTTGATTTTATAATTGGATTATAGTAATCAATATAATTGAATTAAAGTGATAGTTGATTTTATAATTGGATTATAGTAATCAATATTAAAATTATAGTTGATTAAATAATTGGATTATTGTAATCATTATAATAAATAGTACCTTATTAAAATGATTAAATAGTTGGACTATTGAAATCAAGAAAGAATTGAAAAAGATGAATATTTAAAATATATATAATCCTTGGATTAAATGTTTTAAATGATTTAATTTTCAATTCGGAATTAATAATAGGTTAATTTATTTGATAAAATAACTTATTATGACTAAGCCCATAATTAAGCAAATAGTAGAGCATAAAGTCTTTGGAAGATTTATGTGATGAGGACTTTCTTTATGTTAATTAATATACTTACAATAAATCTATCTTAGATTAAAAAGTATTAAAGTTGCAATTAAAAATAGGGCGAGGCTCTAACTTTAAAAATATTTGTCAAAGTTATGTTTACTACTAGTATTGAAATTGGATTTTAAATACTTAGTGTGGTACATAATACATATATGTATTGACGTTCAGAATCCGCTGTGTGAGCTGGATACTGGCTTCAAGCCGAGATTACTCTGCGAATTGGAAACGGGACGAAAGTCGTTGTTTCGACCGTAGATACCTAAGTTTAGGAACTACCATTTGGGTATGTACTTAAATTAGGAAATGTTATAATGTAACTAGTTTGACTAGAGACATTATCTCTATATCAGTGTTTAATCCGATGCGGATATAAAACCTTTATATTCTAGAACACTAAAGTGTTTCAATATAAAGATGATACTGAGATAAATACATTAGATGTAAATAACATAATTTATATTTTGAATATAAATAAAATCTCAAACATATAAATGACAAATAAATAGCTCAAATTGATTTGATCAATAGAGACTTATTTGTGGCATTGTTGTCTAGGACACAATTAAACAAGACTCGTATATCCACACTTTTGAAGAGTGGATACTAGGACTGATTTGACTATTCAAATAAGGTCTACGAATCTAGTTTATTAGGTTAAAAACCTAAAATACTATTTACTTGGTAATAGTAAAAGGGCCACCGATCTGTTAGCCCTATTCATGGTGAAATAAGTGGGCCCATATCTAGCTAGGCTAGATGTGAACATGAATATTTCGTGACCTTAACGGATGTAGCATCACGTTGTGGTTATGTGTTTCTTTTGAAGAACACAGATCGGAAACTTTTGAAGTTTCGACACGAAGAAAACAAACAGATCGGCTATAGTGTTATTCCGCCACGGTAAGACCGAAATGGAAAATACTTAAGCAGTAAGTTTCATATATATATGAAAGAGTACGGTGTTCTTTCATGTGAGGACTCCTCCCGAAACACGTCAGTTAGACGGTATGTCTGAACTAAAAACCGAATTTTGTTGGACATGATAAGGTTTATCACGAGTCGCTCTGAGCTACTATTTCCTTCTACAAGATATGTATTAACAGTGCAAAACTTATTTAGAATAAGGTTCCATATAAATCTGTTTGACAGATATCATATAGGATATGAACAGGGAAGAAACGAGGTTTCTCATTCCTGATAATTTGGGTATGCCAGGCATAGCGTTTGGATGATACCAAACTAAGGACCCAAATTGGATAAGTGCCAATATAGGTTATCCTAAGGGAAACCTTAAGTATAGTACTTGTAAATCTCACATGAGAACAATGTGATTGTTGCTCACCATGCGGTTTTTCCTGAGAGGAATACCGATATGCAGTGGTCAGTGGGAGGATAGTGATACTCGATGAAAAACGGAGTAGTAACACTGTTCAAGGAACGAAGTCCTTAATGGAACAAAAGTAGTTCATCTATGATGAAACTATACCATTAATCTTCAAATACACAAGAACTTCGTAAATCGGATAGAGTCAGAAAACAACCTAGGGTATGGGTTTCTGATCTCACCCCATAATGATGTCAATCTTATGGAGGTGTACCATCCGACTACGTTTAGAGGAAGTGATACGAGGTGTCGACTCCATGTTATGGCAAAGTGCCATGAATCCGAAATGAATTCCATGTATGACAACTATTTTGGATACTAGTTGTTGTACCACAAGGCATTGTGCCTATGGTACATTAAACGTCTTCAAGGAAGACATACATGGAAGGCAACATACCAACGTACAAAGCTAGGCTTTTGACGAAAAAGGTATTGTTATCAACATTGTGTTAATAACGGTTCAACCTTTTACCTGTTGCCATGGTAAATCCATTTTAAAAAAAAAAATGCTTGAAAATAACTATATATTTCATTTATGAAAATGTCAGTTATAAATCAAAATCGCTTTCCTGAAAAGGAAACCTTTTGGAGGATGTTTACAACATCCTGACGATTTTATATAACCGACAAACAAGGTTTGGGTTTTTCGATCCATGTTTGGATCAATGCAAGCATAAGGTTCTTGGAACTGTCGTTTTGAAATAATCATAATGGTTTATGATTTGACTCAAAACGAAATAATTCTTGTGTATATAAGGAGGTTAGTGGGAGATTGCACTAACAGTGAAATTCCCATAAAGCAATTGGTGAAAGCTTGGCTTTCATAAATATTCTTTCATAGAAATTCTCCGTAGAATTCTGGGGAGTAACAACCTTTATTCAAGGAATAAAGATCTACTGGGATAGATTTGGAGTTTGTTAACACTCTCTGGGAAATTGTACATTTAAAATGTACATGTATTGGTGTCTCATACGCTTCGAGCATATGGAGTCACAATCGGGTCAATCCAAGTGATAGTCACTGGATTGAAGTTAAGAACATCTGTTAGTATCTCTGAGAACTAAAGATGCTATCTTTTACTATGGAGAAGGAGAACTTGAAGTGACTGGGATCACTGCAGCAAGTTTCCAAACGATTAAATACTGCGGTACTATAAAGTTTGAATAACGGGACAGTGAGCTGGAAATCTTCCAAGCAAGATAACTGTTGCCGAATAAACAACAAATGCGGATTATTGCTGCAGCTGAGGCAGCAATAGAAGCCATTTGGATCAAAAATAAATCTAATTAGATTAGATATAGTTCTGTTAGCAGCTGAGCTAGGCGTCAGCACAAGCTAAGGAATTAAAGGTCTCATCGACGATCCAGATATATACTTCTATATCATCTGATTCGTTCGGATCATACATCGTGGCGATGTGATGATCGTATAAATCGCGTCAAACGATAATCAAACAAATCCGCTGAAGAAAACCTTTCCTCAGCAATTTGAGCGAACCTTACATAGTTCGGGTGTAGGACACTCGAGTGACTGGCTATGTGCCAAGTGGGAGATTGTTGGATAATATGACCCATAGCGTCACTATTTGCACAGATCATTGTGTTGCTGTAGCAAATTAACTATGTAACAAGGAAATTGCACTCTCGTCATTTGTGATTAGATCACCATAGATATATAAATGAAGAGAGGGTCCCTATGATTAGTTCCTGGATTGAGATGATATGAGACAGTATCAGTCCACGAAGGATTAATCATTAAATATCCCTAGCCGTAGTATTATCGAGACTGGACATCGATAATGCGGAATAGGCTAGTATTGCACTTGTGCGCGTTGTGAGGGCACAACGGCATAGTTCTCATATATATAAGTATTGGATACTTGTGCAAGTGCGATAGGAGGTCGTGTTTCACCGATGGTACGGGAAACAGCTTCGCTCTGGATAGACCCTTCGGAATCCCATTGGTATTATGACTAGGTGTCTATGGGAGGCCGAAATCAAGGTAGGTGTGTGTATAGTCTTAACCTGAGACTTGCATCGCTAATACTTACGACAATCGGTAAACTTTGGTTTTGGTGGTTGGGGGATCTTATTTGGTTCTGTGTTCACCTCTTCTGGGTTTATCAGGAATCGTAGTGTATTGGATGTGATGTCGAGACGGAAGTATCACTCCAGTCATAGTGGAGATGATGTCACGCAGGATACGGTATTAGTGCTCTTAAGTGATGCGCATCCAATCGTGATATTATGACCAGGTCATGAATATCCGATTATAGAGACTAGTTACCAGACATCCGATATGTGTTTCGGACGGGGTAGACGCTTATCCAGCCCCAGCCCTAGCACGTGATTATCCGATACTGGGCAGATATGCACAATACATTAGTATACTACGCTTGATATAGATCTTAAATATTCTTAAAAGGATATGTCCGGAGAATTGGGATGACTTGGTGCTTTGCTAGGAGTTGACCTTGTCTCGTAAGTCGGTAGAACGTAGTACTTGGTACGTACGTGATTCGGATACTCCGACGACCGTATATTACTGCAAACTTATCCGGAGAGATCTCATCGGTCGCTTCCCGATAATCCACCGATGACGCACAACTTGCACTCTTGAATAATCTGGGATTATATAGATGAGAGAGAAAATTAATATAGGATTAATTACGGAGATATTTTATCTAGGATAAAATATCGTCTAGAGAGAGATAACGATTAATTTGGAATTAATCGGTAAATTAATATATTCGATATATTAAACGAAATTAGATTTCGACACGGAATTAAAATTAGATTTTAATTCGGGCAAACGAGTTAATTTAGAATTAATTCGTTAGCGACGTAAATAATAATTTCGCTAGGCGCAATTATTTATTTAAATTCGATTTAATTAACGTCGCGACGTAAGTACGGTATTTCGGAAATATCGAAACGTGTGGGGCCCACATGACACATGTGGAAACGTGTGGGCCCACTTTCATTTGGAAACGTGTGGGGCCCACATGACACATGTCATATTATGCATTATTTAATTCTAATGCATTGCATGGAGATAATGTACAATGCACTCAATGGTTTTGCATGAAAATTGAGTGTTTGACACTCTAAGCCATTGCATGATTTTTTTCATAAGTTTATTATTAATTTAATAAATATTATGGCATAAATATAAATTGATTTTTTGTAACAAAATTTATTTTGAACTCTCTCATCTCTCTCACGCCAAAACAGTGGCTGTTTTTCACTGGTTTTGAAACCAGTTTGGGCGTGAACAATAGGGAAGCAAGAGTGGATTTTCATGGTGAAATTCAAGTGCTAGCACACTTACAAGTCTTGCGAAGGTGGTAGGGAGGTTCGACCATGAGCCGGGATCCATCCAACGAAGCTAGGAGCTGCGTTTCTCATCTCAAAATTCTGTTTTTGGAGGCAGTGGACTGCATGCAGTAAGCTTACATGGCAGTGCGTTTTTTGGGTTCATTTGTCTTCAAATCGACTCTCTACCAACCAATGTAAGTATTCCGCTATCTTCGTTGGTGTATTCACGCATTATTTCATGTCTTGTTTGATCATGGGACCTTAGAAAAACTCAACAAAAATAAACGGTGGATGATGAATGACCATTTGCTTGAATATATGTTTTTGTCTGCAATTATTTTATATGTGAGGTATGATTATGATAAATAAGAATGATGAATAAAAACTGACCAAGCTCTTATTAGTAATCGGGGTCTTGCCTGGGCAGCATTGACTGTTCGCGTCAAAGGGCGGCTGTTGAGTTAGTTATAAATAAGCTTCGACTTAGTAACCAGACATCTTGCCTCAGTAAGCAGTGATTGTTCGCGTCAAAATGGTAAAGCTTAAAAAATATCATACCTTATTTACACATATTGTAGCAGACTAAACAATTGTTAGATAGTCTGGTTGGTTTGACCCATCAAATACTGAGAATTGAAATAAACTCACCTAGTTAATAACTTAGAATAAAGATGTTTGCAGAATTATTCACACACACACATAGAGTCTGATTTAGATACTTTGTTCAAAGGAATGGATTTTAGTTGAAGTATGCATTTTGAGTGGTCCTTTAACTTTGTTGCTAGACATTCTCTGAGGACATTATATATATAGCTATAATTTTCATTTATTTATTTCTTTCTTTTGTTTATTTGTGTGATTGCATGTTCAAGATTTTAGTTTGTAGGTATCGTCGTTGTAAGCCCTCACGAGACTATAACTCGTCCACTAGGGACATCTAGGGGTTTAAAGGCTTATTTCATACGCTAAATGTAACCGTGATCCCTACGAAAGTGGCTGAGATTAATTTAGTTTTGTTTATTTCATTTTGTTTTGCTCAAGGACTAGCAAAATGTTAGGTTTGAGGGTGTGATGAGCGGAAAATATATCAATATTTATCGCCTATTTGACCTAATATTTTGTATTTTTTCTCTTGTTTTATGAACGTTTTTATGTGTTTTTAATTTTTTACAGATAAATAAAGTTTTGGGACTCAATGGAGTCAACTCAGGGCTAAAACGATGAAAAACGGATGAAAAATGGCAAAATGGGAATTTCAACACAGCTAGCGTAGCGACGCGTCAATATCAGCACCGAAAGTGCAAGCTACCGACACGCGGCATCAAATGTTCATCGAGTTGTGACACGCGGTGATAACGTATACACGTGTCAAGAATCCACACGCATTGCGACACGCAGGTTGTTTGTGTCGCGATGCGCAAGGTAGAAATTTTACCTATAAATTGAATGTGATTTCATTTAGAATTTTCATACATTCCTTAACTTATTAATAAGGAACCGAGGATTGTATCTTGTTTGTATATATTTATAGTAATGTATTTTTATTTTTAGTTGTAATAATAATATGTGTATTTTTACTTTCTTTTATGTTTTGTATTTAATTTCCACTGGGGGAAGGGTGAAACCTTTATATGATAAGGTTGATTAATCTAACTTACTTTATAATATGGAAATTTTTATTTAATAATATGGATTAATATTGACACCACCTTAATTGATAGTTTTATTTATTTGATATAATGTGACACCGCCTATATGGTCGGTCTTTCGGTGACAGATGATTATCGCCTATATGGCTGGTTTATGGACAAATAATAACACCGCCTTTATAACTGATTTGACTTAATTTGGTAACACTGATAATTTCTATATTGTAATAATGTGAGATTTCTACATTTGAAAAATTAAAGGTGGATCCCTTAACCCCAACATATTTTTTTATTCTAGGGAAGTGATGAATCACAATATTCACGAATTTAATAATGATTTTCTTTATATAATGTGTGATGATTTGACTTGTTTATTGAATCTTAAATTTAATGCTTCTTGTTGCCTGATAACCAATAAGATTGATGTGGTAAATTAAAATGAATCTAGAAAATGGATTTTAGGTTTCAACCTTAGATTCAATAGCTCACGATCTCACCTTAGATATTTCGTTCCAATATATGAATATACCTGTCGGGCGTGGGTACCCCTAATTGGAACTTGAACTTAATGAATTCGAAGTTTCTTAATTAACATAGGAATATAGTTAATTAGGTTACTTTTGATATTTACATCTGACCATCAGAAGAGGCTTATGTATATCTTCGTGTTCCTGGTTAACAACTGAATTATTACACATGTATAGGAGAATAAATTCATCATTAGAGTAATATAGGCAAATTCAAAACCCTAGATGTTTTCTTTATTATTAATTTCCTTTTTTATTTTTTATTTTTTATTTATTTAGTTAATCCACATTCAACCAACGAACAATCCCTTCTTACTTCAATTAGATACATGTAAACATTTAGCATCAATAATTAATAACATCGTAGAAAGTAAGTCCTCGTGGGATCAATATTTTTATACTACTTGAGCGATACGTACGCTTGCGTAACGTGTGTGATTTCACCGATCAAATCCACATCTCAAGCATGACTTCCAAAGTTTTCGTGGTTGACCAATCTGAAAGCCAACTAGCAAAACTAGAAAACTAGTTTGGTGTGAGTTACAAAACTCGGTAAGTAACCATGCTAGTACTGCAAACAAAACATATAAGTCAACCATATCATAAACTTTTCAGAATAACCAAATTATTACGAGTTCAGAGTTATCAAATTTTTATTATTCGTTATTCTCTATGTTGGAAATCTAATCCATGTCCCAAGATCAAAAGAAACAAGCAAAATATATAAGAGAATGAACAATATTGAAGTATGGCGGAATCATACTCACAAAGATCGGAATGTGGATGCGTTTGATGAAACAAAACTTTCTCCTTTGTGCAGTGAAGGATTCGGCCAAGCAGAAAAGAGAAGCTCCAAGCAATGTTTGATCCTTCCAAGCTCTAAGATAAGTTTCCCATAACACCTTTGTATGATCCCTTGATGGTGCTAGCCAAATATGTGATTTAATGTTCCAAAACACCACACTTTCTTCAAGTTTTTTTTGCAACAAAAATGAGAAAAATGGAGAGGGCTGTGAGAGCTTACTGTTTTCGGCAATTGAGAGGGAGAAGAGATCTGATTTTTTTGTTACAAAAATCAATTTATATTTATGCCATAATATTTATTAAATAATAATAAACTTATGACACAAACCATGCAAAGGCTTAGAGTGTCAAACACTCAATTTCCATGCAATACCCTTGAGTGCATTGTACACTATCTCCATGCAATGCATCAACAATAAAATAATGCATATATGACATGTGTCATGTGGGCCCCACACGTTTCAAATGAAAGTGGGCCCACGTGCACTCACGCGTTCGGGTCCGATATTTCCGAAATACCGAACTTACGTCGCGACGTTAATTAAATCGAATTTAAATAAATAATTGCACCTAGCGAAATTATTATTTACGTCGCTAACGAATTAATTCTAAATTAACTCGTTTGCCCGAATTAAAATCTAATTTTAATTTCGCGTCGAAATCGAATTTCGATTATTATATCGAATATAATAATTTCACGATTAATTCCAAATTAATCGTTCTCTCTCTTTATTTAGTACTTTATCCAAGATAAAGTCTCTCCGTAATTAATCCAAGATTAATCGAGTTTGAATCATACGTCATTGGTGAATCTTCGGGAAGCGACCCAAGAGACCTCTAGATATGTTGGCAGTAAATCTGTTGTCGAACTATCCGAACACGTACGTACCAAGTACTACGTTTTTACCGATTTACAAGACAAGGTTAGCCTCTAGCAAAACGCCATGCCTACCCAATTCTCTAGAAATATTCTTACTGGAATATTAGATCTTAACAGGCGTAGTATACCGTAGTATAGTGTATATCGAACCAGTATCGGATGACACATGTAAGGCCTGGGGCTGGTGGAGATGTGTCTGCCCCGTACGATACATATATCGGACATCAAGCAACCAGTCTCTTTGAATCGGATAATCCTGACCTAGTCATATTATCCCGATGGTTGCAACCATTAAGAGTACTAGTTCTGTATCCCTCGCGATCATCTTCTCCATATGTCTGAAGTGATACTTCCATCTTGACACACATCCAATACACTACGATTCTCGATAAAACCCAGAAGAGGTGTACACAGACCCGTTAAAGCCTGACCACCAAACCAAAATAAAGTTTACCGATTGTCGTAAGTACTAGCGATGCAAGTCTCAGGTTAAGATCATATGCACCTACCCTGAAGCGGACTCCCATAGACACGCAGACATACTACCAATGGGACTCCGCGGGGTCTATCCAGAGCGAAGCTGTTTTCCGTACCATCGGTAGTAAAACACAACCTCCTACCGCACTTGCATAAGTATCCTATACTTTAAATATATGAGAACTATGTCGTTGTGCCCTCACAACATGCACGAGTGCAGTACTAGTCTATTCCGCATTATCGATGTCCAATCTCGATAATACTACGACTAGGGATATTTAATGATTAAACCTTTATGGATTGATACTGTCTCATATCATCACAATTCGGAACTAATCATAGGGACTTTTACCATTTATATATCAAAGTAAATAAATTACAAAAACGGTAAAAGGCCATTTCATTAATACATAGTTAATTTTGTACAATTAATACAATATCATTTACCAAATAGTGACGCTATGGGTCATTACTGTCTAACACTCTATACATCTCAAATCCTTATATTTACATATTTTACATGTTGTCAATCTAATGGAAAGATGATGAGCGGAAAATATATCAATATTTACCGCCTTTTACTTAATATTTTTTAGTTTCTCGGGTTTGATGAAAGTTTTGATGTGTTTTAGTTTATTTTGCAGATAAAATAATATTGGGACACAATGAAATCATTTAGGATGAAATGTGGGTCAAATAAGGGCAAAAATTGGACTTGACATATTAATTTTGGAGATTAGAAACTTGAAAGGGCGTTTTAACGAAGTGCAGTTTTGGAAATTCCAATTTTGCACATCTATCGTATTTTGGGCATAAATATTTACTCCGATATTGAATTGAGCTGATTCAAGTTCCAGATTAAAGAAGAATCAACGTTCTACAACTTTCAAAGACAAAATAATTTCGAATTCTGAATATGTCATGCCCGAAATTGATGAACCATCTAGAAGTGTGTTGTGTGTAATTATTAAAGTCATTTTCAAAGCAAAAAATAAATTAATAAATAAATAATAAAAATTATCAAATCACCACCAAACATGATAAGAAATTAGTGGAGCAATTAATAATGGATTTGGTGGAGCAATTAATGGAGCAATTAGTGGAGCAATTAATAATTGATTTGGTGGATGATTGGAGGCAAAATTTTGCCTATAAATACCAAGTCATTTCATTTGTAAATTCATACTTCTTCTAAGGAATTCCTTAAGAATACTAAGAAGATTGTATCTTGTTTGTTTATTTACAGCTTTCAGTAATTAATTTCCGCTTTCGCAGTTCTTTTCTTTACTTTTCAGTTTTTACTTTACGTAATTACTTTACGCATAATACTTTTCTTTCTTTAATTTTCAGTTTTTACTTTTCAGTAATTAGGAGATAACTCCCCTTTGTTGGGGTAAAATGTAAAACTTTTATTACTAATATTTAGATTAATCCCCTTAATTATAATATATAAACTAGTTTAAACCAGACTTAACGAGGATACCGTAATATTGGTCAGTTGGTAATTATATAAATTGGTTTTAATCTGACTAAACTGGATACCGCCTGATTGGTCGGTTGGTAATTAATTATTAATTTGACTTAATCTGGATACCGCCTATATGGCTGGTTGGTAATTATCATGCAAAGTTAATATATTATATTAAGGGAGAGATCTAAAATAGAAGTAATAAAAGTGGATCCTTATACCTCACCATTTTCTTTTATTGTACTTTTACTTTATTTACTTTTCAGCAATTTACTTTCAGCATTTACTTTTCAGCAATTTACTTTCAGCATTTACTTTTCAGCATTTTACTTTCAGCATTTACTTTTCAGCAATTTACTTTCAGCAATTTACTTTCAGCATTTACTTTTCAGTAATTTACTTTCAGTATTTAATTTTCAGTATTTAATTTCAGCATTTACTTTCCGTTATTTACTTTTCAGCAATTTACTTTTCAGCATTTTACTTTATGTCTTTTATTTTACTTAAGTTTTTACTACCCGTAAATACGTGTCGTAACTAAGCCAGTATCTGGGGTTGTTATGAAATCTAATATCACCAGTTTATAAGGGGTTATTTTATAGTTTGGGTAATTTAAAGGTTTACTTATTAAGTCTTAAGCTTAATGCGACTTGTTAATTGGCCACTAATAAGATTCATGTGGTAAATCTAAAATAAACTTGACAATATGAATTTTAGTTTCGGCCTTAGATTTATAGTCCACGAACTTCCTTGAGGATAGATAAACCCTTTAATAGATTTCCTTACAGGATAGACATATACCTGTCGGGCGGGGGGTAGCCATAATTGGAACTTAAACTAATGAAACCAAATAATTTGGTTGACATAGACATATGGTTCAATTGGGTTAAACTGCGTATTTGCATCTGACCAACGACAAAGGATTTTGCATAATTTAGTGTTCCAGGTTAGTAAACCGATTTATTACACAAACATAAAATAATCACTTCATCTTTAAAATGATATTGGAAGAAATCACAACCCTAGATAGTTTTTAATATTGAATTTTCTTAAACCTACATTCGAGCAATTTTATTTACTTGTTTTTAAATTCAAAACCTTCATCATTTCAAATCAATCAATCAACCTGTTAGATACTAGTAATTATTTGACCTCATAAAATTAATAGATTAAGTATTAAGTCCTCGTGGGATCGATACTTTTTATACTACTTGAACGATATGTACGCTTGCGTTATACGCGTGTGTATGCACCGGTAAAGTTTTTGCGCGTTACCGGGGACTTATTTATCTTTCACTATTAATTTTGGGGTTAGATACGTTACTTGTATCTAATTTCTTTTTACTTATTATTTTGTTTTCTTGTGTTCAGGTTCAGCAAAATTACATGAGACAAACCAGAAGCTTTAAACCCGTTCGCTTGACCCAGAAATTGAAAGAACCATCAGACAGTTGAGAAGGGAAAGGCGAGAAGGCCAAGAAGCAAGCAATTATTAACATGGAACCTGAACCTTTGAACGTTGCACCACCGATTCTCATTCGAGACAGAACCATTTCGGTGGTTGACGGACTCATTTCTTATATTGTACTTCCTCCCTTGCCAGCAAATGCAGGTGACATCAAAACATGCATGCAGATGATTCAGCATTCAGTACAGTTTGAGGGAAATGCAACTGAAGATCCTAATTCCCACATCAGCAACTTCTTGGAAGTTTACGATACTTTCAATTACAACCAAGCAGCTAAAGAAGCAATGAGACTGCGGGTTTTTCCATTTTCCCTGAAAGACAGAGCTAAAGCTTGGCTACATTCACTACCAGTCCATCACAACTTGGAACACTCTAGCCATAAAATTCATTGCAAAGTACTTTCCACCAGTAAGAACTGCAAAGTTGAGGAATGAGATCACATCTTTTATACAACAAGATTCAGAATCCCTTTGCGAAGCTTGGGAAAGATTCAAAGAGTTACTCCGGAAATGTCCTCATCATAAGATCGCAAAGTGGCTACAAGTCCAAACCTTCTACAATGGACTTTCTGGAATAATGAGAACCACAATTGATGCTGTTGCTGGAGGAGCTTCGATGGCAAAAGGAGAAGATCAGGCCTGGAACTTAATTAAAGAAATGGCCAACAACAATTCTTTATGGCCAACAGAAAGGAGCATGATCTAAAGAATTGTAGGAATTTATGAAGTTGGACCCAACACATCACTAAATTCCAAGCTGGATGTGATATACAAATGTCTAGAAATACTTAGCACGCAAGTTGTGAACATCGCTGGAACCACAAGTTCACTATATGAAGGAGCACCAGAACCAATTCACATAAAGAAACAGTGAACTACGTTAATAATTTCAACAGGCGGGGGAATAATCCATATTCCAACACCTATAACCCAGGGTGGAGGAATCATCCCAATTTTCATGGAGCAACAATCAGGGCAAATGAACAACCCACCACTCGGATTCCATCAACAGAACAAGGCCATGAGCATGAAAAAGAACCAGGAATAATAGAAGTGTTGGCCCAGTTTAAGAAGCAAGAAGCAAAATATGATGCTTTAGCAGCTATGGTTCAAAATCAAATAGCATTGAATCAAATCCATTCAGCTCTATTAAAGCACTGGAAAATCAAATGGGATAACTGGCCAATGCTCAGAGTTATAGACCGCCAGGTACCCTTCCTAGCAACACTGAACCAAATCTGAGGAACATGGAAATGAGCAATGTCATGCCATCATGTAAAAGCGGTACTGAAATCAACAAAGATATTGGAATCAATGCAACAATTGAAGATATTCCAAAAGAAACAAAGCAACAAATGGAGGAAAAAAAGCAAAGGAAAAAGAACAGATCACTCCACCTCGACTTTTTCCTCAACGTCTTCAGAAAAACAAAATGGACAAGCAGTTTGCTCGTTACCTGGAGGTGTTTTCAAAGTTGCATATCAACATTCCATTTGCAGAAGCGTTGGAACAAATGCCCAGCTTGCCAAATTTATGAAAGAAGCATTCTTTCACGAAAGCAGAGATTGGGAGATTACGAGACAGTAGCATTGACAGAAGAATGCAGCGCCATCATTCAGAGAAAACTTCCTCCAAAGATGAAAGATCCTGGCATTTTCACTGTATCTTGCACCATAGGAGAACATGACTTTGGTAAGGCTTTATACATTTAAATGCAAGTGTAACTTGATGCCTTTTTCTATTTTCAGGAAACTACAAATTGGAGAAACAATGCCCACTTCAGTCTCTCTACAACTTGCTGATAGAACGCTCATATTTCCAAGAGGCGTAGTTGAGGATGTGCGGTCAAGGTTGACAAATTCATTCTCCCAGCAGATTTATTGTCCTTGATATGGAGGAAGAACGTAGACGTGCCAATCATCCTTGGGAGACCATTCTTGGCTACAGGTCGAACCATTATTGATGTACAAAAAGGAGAATTAACCATGAGGTACAGGTTCAAGAATTTTTGGAGTTAAATCAAGTCCCAAGATCAACAAATCATGCATAAAAACGAGTATGAACACACAAAGGAGGTGCAGAATATACTCACATTGAATTTCGGTTTTGATGAAATGATCACAAGTTGCGTTTTTGCTTCCTCCAAGCTCACGGCAACAGCTCTCCAAGGCAGTGGGCAGCTCGGTTTGGACTGGTTTGGTTCCTCCTCCAGAATCGGCCATGCATGCACTCCATTGAAGCTCAAAGCTTCAAGCTTCAAAAATTAAATCCAAGCTCATGAAGACACTTCCCTATCACCTATGTATCACTCATGGTGTGCTAGCACTAAGTCTTCTTCAATTTTACTTCTCAAAATTTCGGTGAAACCAAAAAATCAAGAAAAAAATCGGCAGTGAAGCCGTGAAGAAGAGGAGAAGAAATGAGAGGGAAAAGAGAAACCGTATGCTTGCATGTTGGAGAGAGAGAGGAACCGAATAATGATGGTAAAAAGGGAAAGAAAGGTAATATATATTATTCATTTATTTTCAAAAATAAAATAAAACATATATATATATATATTCCAAACCTTTTCATATTCCAACCTCCTTTACTTTTTACTTTAAGTCACATCACATCACTTTAATAAAGTGACATGTTGTCAAGTCACATCACTCAAAGTGACAATTGATTTGACGCATGATGTGACAAACGATTTGACGCTTGATGTGACTCACGTGCCGCGCTCGAATTCGAAATGCGAATGCGCTCGCAATCACTCTCGGGCTCGGGTTCGCTAATTCCAAATTAACGAATTTTCCGTCGCGTCGTAATTAAATGATTACGCTTAGCGAAATCACTATTCACGTCGCTAACGAATTAATTCTAAATTAATTCGTTCGCCCGAATTAAAATCTATTTTAATTCCGCGTCAAAATCAAATTTCGATTAATATATCGAATATATTAATTTATCGATTAATTCCAAATTAATCGTTCTCTCTCTTTATTAATATTTTATCCAGATAAAATATCTCCGCAAATAATCCCAGATTAATTTTCTCTCTCATCGAATTAATCCCAGATTAATTCTATCTCTCTCTTCTAATTAATCCCAGATTAATCAAAGTGCGAGTCATACGTCATCGGTGAATCTTCAGAAGCGACCCATGAGATCTCCGGATATGTTGGCAGTAAATACGGTTATCGGACTATCCGAACACGTAAGTACCTCGTGCTACGTTTGTACCGATTACAAGACAAGGTTGGCTTCTAGCAAAGCGCCATGCCTACCCATTCTCCAGAAATATTCTTACAGGAATATATAGATCTGTATCAAGCGTAGTATACCGTAGTATTGTGTATATTGGCCCAGTGTCGGATAGTCATGTGCTAGGGCTGGGGCTGGATAAGTGTCTGCCCCGTCCGAAGCACATGTCGGATGTCTGGTAACATAGTCTCTATAATCGGATATACATGACCTGGTCACAATATCCCGATTGGTTGCGCAACACTCAAGAGCACTAGTACCGTATCCTGCGTGACATCAACTCCAATATGACTGAAGTGACACTTCCGTCTTGACATCACACCCAATACTCTACGACTCTCTGATAAACCCAGAAGTGGTGTACACAGAACCGGTTAAAGCCCCCTACCACCAAGACCAAAGTTTATCGATTATCGTAAGTATTAGCGGTGCAAGTCTCAGGTTAAGACTATACACACCTACCTTGATTTCGGCCTCCCATAGACACATAGTCATAATACCAATGGGATTCCGAGGGGTCTATCCAGAGCGAAGCTGTTTCCCGTACCATCGGTGAAACACGACCTCCTATCGCACTTGCATAAGTATCCAATACTTATATATATGAGAACTATGCCGTTGTGCCCTCACAACACGCACAAGTGCAATACTAGCCTATTCCGCATTATCGATGTCCTGTCTCGATAATACTACGGCTAGGGATATTTAATGATTAATCCTTCGTGGACTGATACTGTCTCATATCATCTCAATCCAGGAACTAATCATATGGATCTCTCTTCATTTATATATCTATGGTGATCTAATCACAAATGAGAGTGCAATTTCTTTGTCACATAGTTAATTTGCTACACAACACACAAAATGATCTGTGCAAATAGTGACGTTATGGGTCATATTATCCAACAATCTCCCACTTGGCACATAGCCAGTCACTCGAGTGTCTAACACCCGAACTATGTACAATTCGCTCAAATTGCTGAGGAAAGGTTTTTCGACAGCGGATTTGCTTAATTATCGTCTGACGCGATTTACACGATCATCACATCGCCACGATGTATGATCCGAACGAATCAGATGATATAGAAGTATATATCTGGATCGTCGATGAGACCTTAATTCCTTAGCCTATGATGACGCCTAGCTCAGCTGCTAACAGACTTTATCTAATCTTATTAGATTTATTTTCGACCCAGATGGTCTTCTATTGCTGCCTCAGCTGCAGCAATAATCCGCATTTGTTGTTTATTCGGCAAACAATTATCTTGCTAGGAAGATTTCCAGCTCACTGTCCCCGTTATTCAAACTTATAGTACCGTAGTATTTTAATTGTTTGGAAACTTGCAGTAGTGATCCCAGTCACTACAAGTTCTCCTTCTCCATAGTTTAAGATAGCATCTTTAGTTCTCTGAGATACTAACAGATGTTCTCTCAACTTCAATCCAGTGACTATCACTTGGATTGACCGATTGTGACTCCATATGCTCGAAGCATATGAGACACCAATACAAGTACATTTTAAATGTACAATTTCCAGAGAGTGTTAACAACTCCAAATCTATCACAGTAGATCTTTATTCCTTGAATAAAGGTTGTTACTCCCAGAATTCTACGGAGATTTCTATTAAAGAATATCTATGAAAGCCAAGCTTTCACACCATTGCTTTATGGGAATTTCACTGTCAGTGCGCTCTCTCAACCTCCTTATATACACAAGAATTATTTCGTTTTGAGTCAAATCATAAACTATTATGATTATTTCAAAACGTCAGTTCCAAGAACCTTATGCTTGCTTCATCCAAACATGGATCGAATAACCCGCAAACCTTGTTTGTCGGTTATACAAAATCGTCAGGATGTTGTAAGCATCCTCCAAAAGGTTTCCTTTTCAGGAAAGTGATTTTGATCTGCAACTGACATACATTTCATAAATGAATATGCAGTTATTTTCAAGCATTTTCAAAATGGATTTACCATGGCAATAGGTAAAAGGTTGAACCGTTATTAACACAATGTTGATAACGATACCTTTCCGTCAAAAGCCTAGCTTTGTACGTTGGTATATGTTGCACCATGTTATGTCTTCCTTGAAGACGTTTAATGTACCATAGGCACACAATGCCTTATGGTACAACAACTAGTATCCAAAATAGTTGTTATACATGGAATCCATTTCGGATTCATGGCACTTTGCCGTAACATAGAGTCGATACCTCGTATCACTTCCTCTAAACGTAGTCGGATGGTACACCTCCATAAGATTGACATCTTAATGAGGTTAGATCAGAAACCCATACCCTAGGTTGTTTTCTGACTCTATCTGATCTACTAGTTTCTTGTGTATTTGAAGATTAATGGTATAGATTCATCATAGATGAACTATTTATGTTCCATTAATGACTTCGTGCCATGAACAGTATTACTCCGATTTTCATCGAGTATCACTATCCTCCCACTGACCACTGCATATCGGTATTTCACTCAGGAAAAACCGCATGGTGAGCAACAATCACATTGTTCTCATGTGAGATTTATAAGTACTATACTTATGGTTTCCTTTTCAGGATAACCTATATTGGCACTTATCCAATTTGGGTTCTAGTTTGGTATCATCCAAACGTTATGCCTGGCATACCCAAATTATCAGGAATGAGAAACCTTGTTTCTTCCCTGTTCATATCCTATATGATATCTGTCAAACAGATTTATATGGAACCTTATTCTAAATAAGTTTTGCACTGTTAATACATATCCTGTTTGAAGGAAATGATAGCTCAGAGCGACTCGTGATAAACCTTATCATGTCCAACAAAATTCGGTTTTAGTTCGGACACACCGTCTAACTGACGTGTCTCGTTTAATTGTGTCCTAGACAACAATGCCATAAATAAGTCTCTATTGATCAAATCAATTTGAGCTATTTATTTGTCATGTTATGTATTTGAGATATTATTTATATTCAAAATATAATTCTGTTATTTACATCTAATGTATTTATCTCAGTATCATCTTATTAATAAAAAACTTTAGTGTTTTAGAATATAAAGGTTCACCCGCAGTGGGTTAAACACTGATAAGAGAGAATGTTTCTAGTCAAACTAGTTACATTATAACAGTTCCTAATTCAAGTACATACCCGAAGGGTAGTTCCTAAACTTAGGTATCTATGATCAAAACAGCGACTTTCATCCCGTTTCTGATTCGCAGAGGAATCTCAGCTTGAAGTCAGTATCCTGCTCAAAGCAGATTCTGAACTCAATACAATATATTATGTACCACACTAAGTATTTAAAATCTAATTTCAATACTAGCTGTGAACATAACTAAGACAACATTTTTAAGTTAGAGCCTCGCCCTTTCTTTAATTCCTTCGTGTCTTCCATATCCAAATGGTAGTCACTTTGGGATATGTCAATTATCCTTTTCAATATTTCACAAACCTTTGGCCAAGCCTTGGGTTTCGGAATATCGAAACGATGTGCACCTCGTGCTACATGCCCAATTGCAAACTTTGACTTTATCTTCTCTAGAATAGTCAATTAATTCTCCAAGAATTATAAATTGCAATTTTAATACTTCTTAAATCAAAAAAATAGATTTATGACAAGTATATTAAATTAAGCATTAAAGTCATCATCACATAAATCTTCCAAAGATTTTATGCTCTACTTATATTGCAATTTTTTTGCTTAAGGTATAATGAGTTATTTTATCAAATAAAGTAACCTATTATTTATTCCCAATTTGAAAATTAAATCATTTAAAATATTTTAATCCCAGATTATATTTTAAATATCCAACTTTTCAATTTCTTATCTTGATTACAATAGTCCAACTATTTAACCAACGATTAGTGGTACTATATATATTAATGATTATAATAATCCAACTAGTCTATAATCAAATATAAAATTAATTAACCTCAACTTCAATTACATTGATTACTATAATCCAATTATAAAATCAATGTTGTAAACTGAAAATTAAATTCAATATATTGATTAATATAATCCATTATATATAATCAAGTATAATACAGTCCAACTGTTTTATTAAAACACATAAAATATTAGTCCAACTAATACTTTTGATTAATATGACGAATAAAATAAAATGAGCGTGTTTAGCGAGTATTCGAACGAATGTTGCAAATTCAATACTTGCCTCCCACTATTTTTCGTCGAGTCTCTAACCCTCTGTGGAGTACTCGGGAAACCGCGTTCCTAGTGGGCTAGGATCCCGTTAAATAACACACAACCTTGACTTTGGCCAATAAAAGCTGTATGCTATTTAACTTAGGTAGATCTCTATGATCAATTGGATCTCATCCAATTCCTAGATCCGGTTAGGTGGACATCCAAGTCCGAAACATATGTATAATGTCAATGTATCCATTACATTTTCCTAACCCTATCCTCTGAATCATCTAGGCCTTGGCTTTGGCCAAAAACAAACCTAATGATTCCAGTTAAGCGGGACCCATTGACGAAGAAAGTTTCGTAATCAATGTCATTGGACAAAAAGTGATCTTGACTTTGGCCAATAAAAATCACGATTTGGACAAGACACCGATATGCAACAAAACTCTCATGATTCAAGTACATCCTTGATTGACAAAGGTCTTGACTTTGGTCAATAAAAACCAATGCCAACTTCGGATCTTGAACGAGAATCATTCAATGGAAGGATATTTGCTTAATATAAAACGAGGGTTTTTCGCGTGCAAATTGGCTACCAATTTAATTATCTTTAATTAATCATCTCATACTCACCCTTAAACATGCATTCTAAATACATAATAAAGCGAGTATGAAATAAATAATAATGATATGCGGATGGATACTTAACACATTGATCCTAGATCAAATCTCTCACTTTCTCTCTCCCGCTAGCACTTGTATTATTTCTACCCGTTACACTACACTTCTAAAGAAACCTCTTTTACATGGAGGGGAATAGGTGAGAAAGAATACAAAGAAATAGGAGATAAGGCTGGACACGCAGGTCCAATTTAATAAATCAAATTTATTACAATTTCCTAAATCGCCCCACCCGACTAATATCCATCCGATATACATTATTCAACATCACAACCATGTATCCATACAAGCATGTTATCAATCAATCAATCAAATTAATTAATCTTGATTATTAGTGATCATCCAATGTTAAAACAAAGATTTGATTTTTGTTCGAGTCAAACTCGTTTTGCGAACACGTACTCAAAGTACAATTTCTACGAATTAAATTAAAATACATAATTAAATCCAATTTAATACGTATTTAATTCTAATTCATTATTTAATTCTAAATTAAATATTACACTTTTATTAACGAACCTTTACGACTTAAATTCCAAATTTAATCGCAACGGGTCTCAAAGCCCGATAAACATCTAATGTTTATTTAATTAAAGTCCAATGGGCTTTTAATTAATTTCTATTAGCGTGGACTTTTGGTCAACTCGGGTCAACCGAACAACCAAAATCCAATCCGGGAGTTACCCCATAAGCCTTTAAATTAATTTTGGCCCATTAGGCCCAATTAAATAATTAAGGTCCATTAAGTCATAATTGGACCTTTTGGATTCGGTTTTGGGCATAATTGGATCCAACCAATTTTGCCTAAACCCAACTTTGTTACAACAAAGCCCAAAAGCCCAATACAACCTAACAAGCCCAATTTCCAAAATCAAGCCCAAATTAATTAACTTATAAAATTCCAAATTTCACAATTAATTAACCTAAGTGTAATACACAATCAATTACCCAATTAACATTTCTAAAACATCAATTAGCCTAATTAATCATGCACTTTAACAACCAAATAGTGTCCAACACAATTCAATTAAATCAAACCCAATTAACATGCTATCAAGTCTCGGCAATTAGGGGTTTTTCAATTCGATTCGGTTTCAATCCAATTGAGTCCACAATCTTAATTTCCCAAATCAATTCAATTCATCCAATGAATTAAAACAAAAAATCACAATGAATTTCATGTTCTTAAGATTCGGCCAAGCCACTTTAAAAGGGAAAAAATGTTCTAAATCAAAATTCAATCCAATTGAACTTCAAAACAACATTAACCAATTGTTTTAAGTCATCCAATGATCAAACAAAACAAAATTACCAAGACATTAGGGTTCTTCCAATTTTCGGCCAAGCCTCCAATTTGGGGAAAATTGAATCCAATCCAATTTCATGAAATTGATCACACACAATCTCAATTAAACATGTTCTAAGCATACTTAAACATCCAATTCAATTAAAACATGCTTAAACACATTTTACCCAATTTCAAGTTTCATTTCAACCTAAAGAATTGGGGAAAATTGATCTAATCCAATTTTCTTGAAATTGATCATGCACAACTTCAATTCAACCTCATTCAAGCATACTTCATCAAACAATTCAACCAAATCATGCCTAAATCGAGTTTACCCAAATTAAAGTTTTGACAAAAATAAGCAAATTATGGAAAATCAATCCAATCAATTTTTTATCAAATTGATTACATATAACTCAAATTAGATCATATATAAGCATTCTTAAACAATCAATTTGTCAGAATCAAGCTAAAATCAAAAAGCCCCAAATTTGCTCAAGAACCCTAATTCGGTTTTCATGCATCAAAAGCTCAAGATACCATTGTTGGAGTTAAATCAAGTCCCAAGATCAACAAATCATGCATAAAAACGAGTATGAACACAACAAAGGAGGTGCGGAATATACTCACATTGAATTTCGGTTTTGATGAAATGATCACAAGTTGCGTTTTTGCTTCCTCCAAGCTCACGGCAACAGCTCTCCAAGGCAGTGGGCAGCTCGGTTTGGACTGGTTTGGTTCCTCCAAGAATCGGCCATGCATGCACTCCATTGAAGCTTAAAGCTTCAAGCTTCAAAAATTAAATCCAAGCTCATGAAGACACTTCCCTATCACCTATGTATCACTCATGGTGTGCTAGCACTAAGTCTTCTTCAATTTTACTTCTCAAAATTTCGGTGAAACCAGAAAAATCAAGAAAAAAATCGGCAGTGAAGCCGTGAAGAAGAGGAGAAGAAATGAGAGGGAAAAGAGAAACCGTATGCCTTGCATGTTGGAGAGAGAGAGGACCGAATAATGATGGTAAAAAGGGAAAAGAAAAAGTAATATATATTATTCATTTATTTTCAAAAATAAATAAAACATATATATATATATATTCCAAACCTTTTCATATTCCAACTCCTTTACTTTTTACTTTAAGTCACATCACATCACTTTAATAAAGTGACTTTTTGTCAAGTCACATCACTCAAAGTGACAATTGATTTGACGCATGATGTGACAACGATTTGACGCTTGATGTGACTCGCGTGCCGCGCTCGAATTCGAAATGCGAATGCGCTCGCAATCACTCTCGGGCTCGGGTTCGCTAATTCCAAATTAACGAATTTTCCGTCGCGTCGTAATTAATGATTACGCCTAGCGAATCACTATTCACGTCGCTAACGAATTAATTCTAAATTAATTCGTTCGCCCGAATTAAAATCTAATTTTAATTCGGCGTCAAAATCCAATTTCGATTAATATATCGAATATATTAATTTATCGATTAATTCCAAATTAATCGTTCTCTCTCTTTAATTAATATTTTATCCCAGATAAAATATCTCCGTAAATAATCCCAGATTAATTTTCTCTCTCATCGAATTAATCCCAGATTAATTCTATCTCTCTCTTCTAATTAATCCCAGATTAATCAAAGTGTGAGTCATACGTCATCGGTGAATCTTCAGGAAGCGACCCATGAGATCTCCGGATATGTTGGTAGTAAATACGGTTATCGGACTATCCGAACACGTAAGTACCTCGTGCTACGTTTGTACCGATTTACAAGACAAGGTTGGCTTCTAGCAAATCGCCATGCCTACCCAATCTCCAGAAATATTCTTACAGGAATATATAGATCTGTATCAAGCGTAGTATACCGTAGTATTGTGTATATTGGCCCAGTATCGGATAGTCATGTGCTAGGCTGGGGCTGGATAAGTGTCTGCCCCGTCCGAAGCACATGTCGGATGTCTGGTAACATAGTCTCTATAATCGGATATACATGACCTGGTCACAATATCCCGATTGGTTGCGCAACACTCAAGAGCACTAGTACCGTATCCTGCGTGACATCAACTCCAATATGACTGAAGTGACACTTCCGTCTTGACATCACACCCAATACTCTACGACTCTCTGATAACCCCAGAATTGTGTACACAACCCGGTTAAAGCCCCCCTACCACCAAGACCAAATTTATCGATTATCGTAAGTATTAGCGGTGCAAGTCTCAGGTTAAGACTATACACACCTACCTTGATTTCGGCCTCCCATAGACACATAGTCATATATACCAATAGGATTCCGAGGGGTCTATCCAGAGCGAAGCTGTTTCCCGTACCATCGGTGAAACACGACCTCCTATCGCACTTGCATAAGTATCCAATACTTATATATATGAGAACTATGCCGTTGTGCCCTCACACACGCACAAGTGCAATACTAGCCTATCCCCATTATCGATGTCCTGTCTCGATAATACTACGGCTAGGGATATTTAATGATTAATCCTTCGTGGACTGATACTGTCTCATATCATCTCAATCCAGGAACTAATCATATGGACCTCTCTTCATTTATAATCTATGGTGATCTAATCACAAATGATGAGAGTGCAATTTCTTTGTCACATAGTTAATTTGCTACAACAACACAATGATCTGTGCAAATAGTGACGCTATGGGTCATATTATCCAACAGAAGTAACATTCAATGTTTTCAAGGCCATGAATTTTCCAAATGATGAAAAGAAGGATGAATGTTTCAGACTTGATGTGATACACAGTACCATTCAAAACTACAATGCAATACAAAGTTCTACTGACAAACTTAAAACATGTCAATTGCCTATGGACCCTGAAGATAAAGCGTCTTGTGCACTGAAAAAGCCAATTCTTGCACTACAAGCAACAAAAGAGAAAAAGTTCCACCAGCTCAATGAATTGGAGGAATTTCATAATCAGCCTTTTGAGGATGCCAAATTGTACAAAGAAATGGCCAAGAAGAGACAAGATGAGAAGTTAGTGCGCATACAACTGGAACCAGGGCAGAAGGTACTGTTAAACAAATCAAGGGTGAAATTCTTCCCATGGAAGTTAAAATCACGGTGGTCAGGTCCATTTGTGGTCACCAAGGTTTTACTAGACAGAGTCGTTGAGATACATGATCCTGACTCCAACAAAACTTTCAAGGTTAAAAACGAGCGTGTTAAGCACTACTGAGGAGAATCATTTGAGCGACAAAAAGAAAATGTCACACTTTCAAATCCAGCATAAACGTTCGAGCAGTCACGTCTAGCTGACGACTTTAAACTTAGCGCTTGCAGGGAGGCAACCCATGCAATTTTTGTATATGTTGTGATTTGGTGTGATTTAAATTTGGTGTGTTTAGTTTTTGCAGATTAAGACATTTCAGGATGGAAGAAGTTCTCACAAATCTTCACAAGTAATTTCCTTCTCTCCCTTAAAACTCCCTGATGAAAGTCTACAAAGCTCGCTTGGAACGGATGAGATTACTAACATCCATGGTGTTCCTAATGACATTCGTTGGGTAATTGAAGCACGAGTCTTATTGGCAGGTGAGTCTTCTGACTCTTTTATTTCACATCTGCTTGGTTTTGGAAGAAGCACCTATACAAAGAAACGTAGAGCTAAACAAATAGGTGTTTGTTACAAATGTGCACGCTGGAATTACAATACTCATTGTCGTTCTTTAGGAATGGTGTCTGATAATCGCAAAGACAAAATTAAATTCATTATGGATGGCTTGAGTAAGGAGTCTTTAGATGATATATCTTCAACTTTTGAGATGCATCCCAGTGGATATGTTCACATAGCCATTCGCAAATTACATACACAATTCCAAAAAGATAGACAACAATTAAGTCTTGGGAATCTGACTCAAAAAGACACTGTTTGCCAGTTTATAAGAAAATTGGATGGGAAGCTTGTCCCTGACGCATAGACGTCAATCAAGCCGCTACTTTTCTTGTACATATTATATCTCTTTGTCTTTTCCTAATAATTGTAAATTATTTTGTTGTTTTCTTTTATTTTCTCCGACAGGATCCATACCTTTTTGACTATCACGATTTATTTTACTGTTAACTAATAATTGTCATTTGGCAAGTACTAGTGCTATTTTTACACACCCTTTTCAGGTATTATAAATTCAACTCATCATTGCACTTTTGAAGACATCCAGAGTAAAACATGGAAGCCACTTCAAGAAGACGAGTTGAAAACATCTGTGTATTTTGCGGTAGTAGTGTTGGTACTAAAGCATAATACGTAGAAGCATCACAAGAATTGGGTCGAGTCTTAGCTGCAAATAATATGCACTTAGTATATGGTGAAGGCAATCTGGGACTTATGGGATCGTTTCAAAAGTCGTACAAGAATGAGGCAGTCACGTTTTGGGAATCATCCCAAAACCCTTGGCATAACCAAATCTTATTGAACCAACAAAGGGAGAAGAACTGATTGTGCCAGGTATGTCTGAACGACTGGTAGAAATGATTAACCGTGCTGATGCTTTTATTGTTTTACCAGATTGCTTGGGTACATTGTGTTGGATAATATGACCCATAGCGTCACTATTTGTACAGATCACGGTGTTGTTGTACAAATTAACTATGTGACAAGGAAATTGCACTCTCATCATTTGTATTTAGATCACCATAGATGTATAAATGAAGAGAGGTCCATATGATTAGTTCCTGGACTGATAATGATATGAGACAGTATCAGTCCCCGAAGGATTAATCATTAAATATCCCTAGCCGGAGTATTATCGAGATAGGACATCGATAATGCGGAATAGGCTAGTATTGCACTTGTGTACGTTGTGAGGGCACAACGGCATAGTTCTCATATATATAAGTATTGGATACTTATGTAAGTGCGATAGGAGGTCGTGTTTCACCGATGGTACGGGAAATAGCTTCGCTCTGGATAGACCCCTTGGAATCCCATTGGTATTATGACTATGTGTCTATGGGAGGCCGAAATCAAGGTAGGTGTGTATAGTCTTAACCTGAGACTTGCATCGCTAATACTTGCGATAATCGGTAGACTTTGGTCTTGGTGGTACAGGGCTTTAACCGGTTCTGCGTACACCACTTCTGGGTTTATCAGAGAGTCATAGTGTATTGGGTGTGATGTCAAGACGGAAGTATCACTCTAGTCATATTGGAGATGATGTCACGCAGGATACAGTACTAGTGCTCTTGAGTGTTGCGCAACCATCGTGATATTATGACTAGGTCATGCATATCCGATTATAGAGACTAGTTACCAGACATCCGACATGTGCTTCGGACGTGGCAGACACTTATCTAGCCCCAGCCCTAGCACGTGACTATCTGATACTGGGCCGATATACACAATACTACGGTATACTACGCTTGATACAGATCTATATATTCCTGTAAGAATATTTCTGGAGAATTGGGTAGGCATGGCCCTTTGCTAGAAGCCAACCTTGTCTTGTAAATCGGTATAAACGTAGTACGAGGTACTTACGTGTTCGGATAATCCGACGACCGTATTTACTGCCAACATATCCGGAGATCTCATGGGTCGCTTCCTGAAGATTCACCGATGATGTATAACTCGCACTTAATTAATCTAGGATTAATTAGAGGAGAGAGAAAATTAATCTGGGATTAATTGCGGAGATATTTTATCTGGGATAAAATATTAATTAAAGAGAGAGAACGATTAATTTGGAATTAATCGATAAAAAAATATATTTCGATATATTATAATAAATTGGATTTCGACGCGGAATTAAAATTAGATTTTAATTCGGGCGAACGAATTAATTTAGAATTAATTCGTTAGCGACGTGAATAGTGAATTCGCTAGGCGTAATCATTTAATTACGACGCGACGGAAAAATCGTTAATTTGGAATTAGCGAACCCGAGCCCGAGAGTGATTGCGAGCGCATTCGCATTTCGAATTCGAGCGCGGTACGCAAGTCGCATCAAGCGTCAAATCATTAGTCGCGTCAATTGTCAAATCACTTGTCACTTTGAGTGATGTGATATGATATGTTGTCACTTTATTAAAGTGAAGTGACTTGATGTAAAAAGTAGAAGTGATGGGTGAAAAGTTGAAAGCTTTTTACTTTTGCTTTTGACTTTTTAATTAAAGTTTTATATATATTTTATTTATATTACTTGGTAAAAAAAAGATAAATAAAATGATATACAAAAGAATAACTCTCTCTCTCTTCACATGCGATTCACGGTTTTAGGCTTTAGAGCCAAAACCCTTCATCTTTCTCTCTTCTCCCTCTCACGGCTTCAAGCCGATTTCTTCACAAAATTTTCTGGTTTGACCGAAATTTTGAGAAGCAAATGAAGAAGAGTAGTGCTAGCACACACATGGGTTATATTATGGTGATAGGGAAACGAATTTATGACCATGGAAAAGCTTGAAGCTTGGAGCTTCCATGGAGTCCATCCATGGCCGAATCTTGGAGAGACAAGAAGGACCAAAACCGAGAAGTCCAGCAGCACAAGGAGCTCCATTACCGCGAGTTTGAGAAGCTTGAAGGCTTGTATTCTTCATTTCATCAAAACCCATCAATGTGAGTATGAATTCCGCCTTACTCCTTGGTTGTATTCAACTCGTTGTTATGCATGATTGATGATTCTTGGGACTTGATTGAAACTCAACAATGGTATCTTGAGCTATTGGTTGCATAAAACGAATTTAGGGTTCTTGAGCAAAATTTGGGGCTTTTTGATTTAAGCATGATTTTGACAAATTGTTTGTTTAAAATGCTTGTATATGATTAAATTAGAGTTATATGTAATCAATTTGAAGAAAAATTGATGGATTGATTTTCCCCAATTTGCTTATTGTTGGCCAAAACTTTAATTTGGGTAAACTCAATTTGAGCATCAAATGATTAAATTGTTTAGTATAGTATGTTTGAATGAGGTTGAATTGATGTTGTGCATAATCAATTTCATGAAATTTGGTTGGATCCATTTTTCCCTAAATTTTGGGCATGACAAATTTGGGTAAACTTGATTTTGAGCATGTTTAATAATATTGGATGATTTAGAATGCTTGAATGTTGTTTAATTTATGATTGATTAGATCAATTTGATGAAAAAGTGTTTGGAACAATTTTCTCCAATTTGCTTGTGATGGCCGAAAATATGATCCCTAAAATTGTCTTGGTTTTTTGATTTTTGTTCATTGGATGACTTGCAAATCATTTGGGGATGTTGAATTTATGTTTAATTTGGTTCAATTGGATTGAATTTGATTTGGGCATAATTTCCCTCTTTGGCCGAGACACTTGAAGCATGAAATTGGGTTTGATTTTGATTTAATTATGTTGGACATGATTAATTGATGTTAAGCATGATTAATTGGACAAATTTGATGTTTTGGAAACTTTGATTTGGGCAATTAATAATGCTATACACTTTAGGTAATTTAATTGGAAAATTTAGAATTTTTGAAATTAAATTATTGGGCTTAAAATTGGATTTGGGCTTTTAAAGTTGTTATTGGGTTTATTGGACTTTGTTGTACAAAGTTGGTTTAGGCCAAAATTGGTTGGATCCAATTAGGCCCAAAACCGCTTCCAAAAGGCCCAAATGCGACTAATGAACCTTTAACGTTTAATTGGGCCTAATGGGCCTAAATTAATTTATGGGCTTATGGGGTAACTCCCGGATTGGACTTTGGTTGCGGGTTTGACCCAAGTTGACCAAAAGTCCACGCCTCAAGAAATTAATTAAAAGCCCATTGGACTTTAATTAAATTAATATTGGATATTAATCGGGCTTTGAGACCCGTAACGATTAAATTTGGAATTAAGTCGTAAAGGTTTATTTTATAAAGTGTAATATTTAAATTGGAATTAAATAATGAATTAGAATTAAATGCGTATTAAATTGGATTTAATTATGTAATTTAATTTAATTCGTAGAAATCGTACTTTGAGTACGTGTTCGCAATACGAGTTTGACTCGAACAAAATCAAATCTTTGTTTGAACATTGGATGATCACTAATTATCAAGATTAATTAATTTGATTAGATTGATTGATAACATGCTTGTATGAATACATGGTTGTGATGTTTGAATAATGTATATCGGATGGATATTAGCTGGGTGGGGCGATTTTGGAAATTGTAATAAATTTGATTTATTAATTGGACCTGCGAGTCCAGCCTTATCTCATATTCTTTGTATTCTCTTCTCACCTATTCCCCTCTATGTATATGAGGTTTCTTTAGAAGTGTAGTGTAACGGGTAGAAGAAATATTTGTGCTAGCGGGAGAGAGAAAGTGAGAGATTTGATCTAGGATCAATGTAAAATATCCATCCGCATATCATTATTATTTTATCATATGCGCTTTATTATGTGTTTAGAATGCATGTTTAAGGGTGTATGATGATGAGACCTTAACAAAGATAATTAAATTGGTAGCCAATTTGCACGCGAAAAACCCTCGTTAAATATCAAGCGTTTATTTTCCTTCCATTGAGTGATTCTTACTCAAGATCCTAGATTGGCATGGGTTGTTGGCCAAAGTCAAGCCCTTGTCCGTCAAAGATGTGTTTTAATCACGAGGCTTTGTTCCATATCGGTGTCGTGTCCAAGTTGTGGTTTGTTGGCCAAAGTCAAGACCACTTCTTGTCCATTGACATTGATTACGAAGCTTCCATGTCAATGGGTCCGCGCTTGACTGGGATCACTAGGTTTATTGTGCCAAAGCCAATGCCTAGTTGATTCAAAGGAAAAAGGTTAGGGTATACATTCGATGTATAGGCATACATAAGATATTGTTTGGGACTTGGGATGGATGTCCACCTACTGGATCTAGGAGTTGGATGAGATCCAATTGATCTTCGAGATCTACCTAGTTAATTATCATACAATTTGTTGGCCAAAGTCAAGATTGTGTGATATTTAACGGGATCCTAGCCCACTAGGAAACACGGTTTCCCGAGTACTCGCAGAGGGTTAGAGGCTCGACGAAAAATAGTGGGAGGCAAGAATTGAATTTGCAATACTCGTTCAATTACTCGCCATACGCGCTCATTGAAATTATTTCGTCGTTATATTAAATGTTAGTTGGACTAATATTTAAATTGTTGTTTTAATAAACAGTTGGACTGTATTATACTTGATTATATATATTTGGATTATATTAATCAATATTTGAATTAATTAATTCAGTTCAGTTGATTTTATAATTGAATTATAGTAATCAATGTAATTGAGGTAATTATTTGGATCCTATTTGATTATATAGTTGGACTATTATAATCATTATAATATATATAGTACCACTAATCGTTGATTAAATAGTTGGACTATTGTACTCAAGATAAAATTGAAAAAGTTGGATATTTAAAATATAATCTGGGATTAAATATTTTAAATGATTTAATTTTCAAATTGGGAATAAATAATAGGTACTTTATTTGATAAAATACTTATTATCCTTACGCCCAAAATTAAGCAAAATAAGTAGAGCATAAAATATTGGAAGATTTCGTGTGATGACTTTACTTGTTAATTAATATACTTGTCCTAAATCTAATTTTAGATTTAAGAAGTATTAATTAAAATTGCAATTATAATTCTTGGGCATTAATTGACTATTCTAGAGAGATAAAGTCAAAGTTTGCAATTGGACATGTAGCACGAGGTGCACATCCGTTTCGATATTCTACGACCCCAAGGCTTGGCTAGTTGAAATATTGAAAGGATAATTGACCTATCCCACGTGACTACCATTTGGATATGGCAGACAGAAGGAATTTAAAGAACGGGCGAAGCTCTAACTTTAAAATATTTGTCAAATTCGATTCACTTACTAGTATTTCAATGGATTTTAACATACTAGTCGTGGTACCTAAAATATCTGTATTGAGTTCAGAATCCGCTATGGCGCATACTGACTTCAAGACGAGATTTCTCTGCGACTCGGAACTGGGACGAAAGTCGTGATTCGACCGTAGATACCTAAGTTAGGAACTTGTTAGACAGTAATGACCCATAGCGTCACTATTTTGTAAATGATATTGTATTATTGTACAAAATTAACTATGTAGTAATGAAATTGCCTTTTACCGTTTTGTAATTTATTTACTTTGATATATATAAATGGTAAAAGTCCCTATGATTAGTTCCGGATTGTGATGATATGAGACGGTATCAATCCATAAAGGTTTAATCATTAAATATCCCTAGTCGTAGTATTATCGAGATTGGACATCGATAATGCGGAATAGACTAGTACTGCACTCGTGCATGTTGTGAGGGCACAACGGCATAGTTCTCATATATTTAAGTATAGGATACTTATGCAAGTGCGGTAGGAGGTTGTGTTTTACCGATGGTACGGAAAACAGCTTCGCTCTGGATAGACCCCGCGGAATCCCATTGGTAGTATGTCTGCGTGTCTATGGGAGTCCGCTTCAGGGTAGGTGCATATGATCTTAACCTGAGACTTGCATCGCTAGTACTTACGACAATCGGTAAACTTTAGTTTTGGTGGTCCAGGGCTTTAACGGGTTCTGTGTACACCTCTTCTGGGTTTATCGAGAATCGTAGTGTATTGGGTGTGATGTCAAGATGGAAGTATCACTTCAGACATATGGAGATGATGATCGCGAGGGATACAGAACTAGTACTCTATAATGGTTGCAACCATCGGGATAATATGACTAGGTCAGGATTATCCGATTCAAAGAGACTGGTTGCTTGATGTCCGATATGTGTATCGTACGGGGCAGACACATCTCCAGCCCCAGGCCTTACATGTGATCATCCGATACTGGTTCGATATACACTATACTACGGTATACTACGCCTGTTATAGATCTAATATTCCAGTAAGAATATTTCTAGAGAATTGGGTAGGCATGGCGTTTTGCTAGAGGCTAACCTTGTCTTGTAAATCGGTAAAAACGTAGTACTTGGTACGTACGTGTTCGGATAGTTCGACAACCGGATTTACTGCCAACATATCTAGAGGTCTCTTGGGTCGCTTCCCGAAGATTCACCAATGACGTATGATTCAAACTCGATTAATCTTGGATTAATTACGGAGAGACTTTATCTTGGATAAAGTACTATATAAGAGAGAGAACGATTAATTTAGAATTAATCGTAAAATTATTATATTCGATATAATAATCGGAATTCGATTTCGACGCGAAATTAAAATTAGATTTTAATTCGGGCAAACGAGTTAATTTAGAATTAATTCGTTAGCGACGTAAATAATAATTTCGCTAGGCGCAATTATTTATTTAAATTCGATTTAATTAACGTCGCGACGTAAGTTCGGTATTTCGGAAATATCGAACCCGAACGCGTGAGTGCACGTGGGCCCACTTTCATTTGGAAACGTGTGGGGCCCACATGACACATGTCATTATTTGCATTATTTAATTGTTGATGTTTGCATGAAGATAGTGTACAAAGCACTCAAGGGTATGCATGGAAATTGAGTGTTAGACACTCTAAGCCTTGCATGGTTTGTGTCATAAGTATATTATTATTTAATAATTATATGACATAAATATAAATTGATTTTTGAACAAAAATCATATCTCCTCTCTCTTCAAATTACCGAAACAGGGCAAGTTTTTGGCTCTCCATTTCTTCATTTGTTTTGTGGCAAGACAAGAAGAAAGTGTACTTGTTTGGAACTCTAATACACAACTTTGGCTAGCAACATCAAGGGATCATACAAGGTGTTATGGGAAACTCATCTTAGAGCTTGGAAGGATCAAATATAGCTTGGAGCTTCTCTTTTCTGCTTGGCCGAATCTTCACTGCACAAAGGAGCAAGTTTTGTTTCATCAAACGCATCCACATTCCGTTTTTGTGAGTATTGATTCCGCCATACTTCAATATAGTTCATTCTTTATATATTTTGCTTGTGCTTTTGATCTTGGGACATGGATTAGATTTCCAACAATGGTATCATTGAGCTTAAAAGCATGCAAATATATTAGGATGTTATTTGGGGAAAATTGTTTGAAGCATGATTTGATGAGTTTGCTTGATTAAATATGCTTAGATGTATGTTAAATAGATTATACATCATCAATTTCATGGAAAATAAATTGGATTAATTTTTCCAACCCAAATGAGGCTTGGCCGAATACATGCAAGCATGTGGACTAGATGATTTTTTAATTTTAAGACATTGGATGACTTGAAATAATATGGAGATGATCATTTGTAACTCGATTGGATTGAAAACGAAATCGGAACCATTTTAATCACCTTGGCCGAATGCTTGATGAAGATTAGGGACTTGATTTTTTGATTAAATAATGTTGGACATGTATTTAAGATAAAAATATGATTAATAGATTAATTTGATATTTGGGAATATTGATTTAAAGGATTAATCATGAAAATACACTTTAATTAATTAAGTTATAAAATTTGGAATTTTAAAATTTGGTAATTGGGCTTAAATTGGAATTGGGCCTAAAACTATTATATTTGGTCATAAATGGGCTTGGTTGGGCCAAGTAGATTTGGACCATTTGGATTGGATCCAAAATGGGCCTAAATCACACCATTTAAGTCCAAATGTAATAAATGGGCTTTTTGTTTAATTGGGCCTTATGGGCTTGATATTGATTTTATGGCAAATGAGGGTGATTCCTTATTGGGCTTGGAAATTGGGTTTGACCCACATTGACCAAGGCCCAAGCCTAATGAAATCAATAGAAAGCCCATCGGACTTTAATTAAACGGACATTAGATGTTAGTTGGGCTTTGAGACCCATAGTACTAGATTTGGAATCTAAGTTATAAAAGCACAATAAAAGTGTAAATATTTAATTTAGAATTAAATAATAGGATTAGTATTGAATACGACTTAAATTGGATTTAACGAGTAGTTCGATATAATTCGTGAATTCATACATATGTATTTATTCTCAAAACGAGTTGGACTCGCAAATGCAAACAATTGTTTGAACATTGTATTGTCACCTAATTAAAGACTAATTAATTGGATTTGATTGGTTGTATAACATGCCTTGAATGAATGAATGAATGTGGATGTGTTGTATGAATAGTGTATATCGGATGGATATTAGAAGGAAGGGTAATTTTAGAAATTATTGTAAATTTGGAATTTATAAATTGGACCTGCGTGTCCAGCCTTATCTCTTTATCTCTTTGTATTCTCTTCTCACCTAATTCCCCTCAATGTAAATGAGGTTTCTCTTATTGTATTATGTAATTGGGTAGAAGAGTAGAATAGTGCTAGCGGGGAGGAGAGGAAAGGAGTGATTTGTTCTAGGAACAAGTTGTTTATATATCCATCCGTATATCACTATTACTTTACTTTACGCGCTTTATGATGTTTTAGAAGCATGCTTAAGGGTGTATGATGATGAGACCTAACAAAGATAAATTTATTGGTTGCCAATTACGCGAAAAATCCCTCAAACAATATTAAGCGATTTTCCTTCCGTTGAATGATTCTTTCTCAAGATCCGAAATTGGCATTGGTTTGTTGGCCAAAGTCAAGACCTTTGTCAATTGAGGATGTGTTTGAATCATGAGAGTTTTGTTCCACATCAGTGTCCTGTCCAAGTTGTGATTTGTTGGCCAAAGTCAAGATCACTTCTTGTCCATCGACATTGATTACGAAACTTTCCTGTCAATGGGTCCCGCTTAACTGGAATCATTAGGTTTGTTGTGCCAAAGCCAAGGCTTAGTTGATTCAGAGGAAATGGTTAGGAAAATGTATTGGATACATTGACGTATGTATTAGATATATATGTTTGGACTTGGATGTCCACCTACCGGATCTAGGAATTGGATGGGATCCAATTGATCTTCGAGATCTACCTAGTTAAATATCATACAACTTGTTGGCCAAAGTCAAGGTTGTGTGTTATTTAACGGGATCCTAGCCCACTAGGAAATTGGATTTCCCGAGTACTCAACAGAGGGTTAGAGACTTGTAGAAAATAGTGGGAGGCTAGTATTGAGTTTGCAATTTCATTCAGATACTTAGCTTTACGCGCTTACAAAATTTATTTCGTCAATATTTTAACATTAGTTGGACTAATAAAATGTTATTTTTCTTGTAACAGTTTGACTGTACCCATTTTATCGTTAACTAGATAGTTGGACTATCGTAGTTAAGATGGCAAGCAAGGTAAATGTCCGAGACATCATCATGGGTGACAATGTCTTTAAGGGGACAACTTTGCTGATTGGGAAATGAACCTAAGGATAGTCCTGGGCGGAGGGGGGAGAGGATACTGTATACGATACAGAGACCTCTCGGGCCTAAGCCCACTGAGCCACTTGAGCTGGAGTTATGGAAAACTCACAGTGATGATTGTGACACGGCTCAGTCGATCATGCTTGCTTCAATGACTCAACACTTTCGTCGCCAAAATAGGGACTTGGATCCTTATAATATGATGGCAAGATTGCAAGATCTTCACCGCACTAATAAGCGGATGGCGAGGTACGAGTTAGTGAAGAAAATCTTTCGCTCCCGTATGACTGATGGTAGTTCTGTTGAGGTCCATGGGACTCAAATGATAGCCGATATTGATGAACTGGCTAATATGGGTATAGTCTTGGAGTCTGAGCTGGCTATAGATGTACTTCTACAGTCACTACCCGATACTTGGAAACAGATTGTCATCAACTACAAACTGATGAATTGAGGATGACACTCTTGGAGAGTTATGTCGATTCTCAAGGAGTCAGAGAAAGAACTTCTGAAAGGCAACAAGCGCGAGGCGCACTTTGCAACAACATCTCAAACGCCGAAAGCTGGGCTCAAGGCAACTGGGGGTGTTAAGAAGAAGAAGCATAAGAACAAAGGCAAGGCCAAGTCAACAAAGGCTTCTGGGAAGCCAAGGGACAAGTCTCAAGATGTTTGCCTGAAATGCGGCAAGAAAGGTCACTGGAAGCGTGACTGCCGCATGAACAAGGGACATAAGGAGGACATACAGGCGGGCAAGGCACCGGCCTCAGGTATGTTTGTTATTGAGATAAATATGACTACTTCTAGTCTTAATAAAAATTGGATTTTTGATTCTGGCTGTGGTTCTCATATTTGTACTGATGTGCAGGATCTGCATGATAGCAGGAGACTGGCTTCGGGGGAGGTTGATCTACGAGTTGGAAATGGAACTTCTGTTGCTGTTTTGGCCGTAGGCACTTTTGTTTTGGAACTGCCCTCGGGGCATGTACTTAAACTTTTGACTGTTATTTTGTTCCTAGTTTAACTAAGAATATTATTTCTGTATCTTTGTTAACCCAGTATGGGTACACTTTTGTATTTAAAAACACCAGGTGTTATTTATATATGAATGATGCAGAAATTTGCAGTGCTGATGCAAATAATGGTCTTTATATTTTGAAATAAATAATCTCCAAAATGTAAAATAACAAACAAAAGGCTCAAAATGAGTAATCCAAAGAAGAAACTTATTTGTGGCATTGTCGTCTGGGACACATCAACAAGACTCGCATATCCACACTTTCGAAGAGTGGGTACTTGGACGGATTTGATCCAAATTCATATGACGTCTGCGAATCTTGTTTATTAGGCAAAATGCCTAAATCACCTTTAGTGGTAAAGGTGAACGCGCCACTGAACTGTTAGCCCTCGTTCATAGTGACGTTTGTGGGCCCATGTCTAGCCAGGCTAGAGGTGGATATCGATACTTCGTAACCTTTACGGATGATGCATCACGTTATGGTTATGTGTATCTAATGATGCACAAGTCGGAAACTTTTGAGAAATTCAAAGAGTTTCGACACGAAGTTGAAAAAACACAACAGGCAAGAGTATTAAAACATTACGGTCGGACCGTGGTGGCGAATACTTAAGTAATGAGTTTCAAGATTACTTGAAAGAATATGGTATTCTTTCACAATGGACTCCTCCTGGAACACCACAATTAAATGGGTGTGTCTGAACGGAGAAACCGTACCTTGCTTGACATGGTAAGGTCGATGATGAGTCGCACTGAGCTACCTATATCCTTCTGGGGACATGCATTAGAAAGTGCAATTCTTATTTTGAATAGGGTTCCGTCAAAGTCTGTTGAACAGACTCCGTATGAGATATGGACAGGAAAGAAACCAGGTTTCTCATTCCTGAAGATTTGGGGTTGCTGGGCATACGTCAAACGTTTGGAAGGTACCAAACTTGAACCCAAATCAGATAAATGCCTATTTGTTGGATATCCTAAGGAAACCAAAGGATATTACTTCTATTACCCAAAGAGAACAAAGTATTTGTTGCTCTACATGCGGTTTTCCTTGAGAAGGAATTCCTAAATGCAGTGTGTGGAGTGGGAGGAAAGTAGAACTCGATGAAAGTCGTAGTGATACTGTTCCTGGCAATGAATCAAACGGAACATGAACAGTCCATCCAGGATGAGACTGAACCACAATCTTCAATTACACAAGGACTACGTAGGTCGGAGAGAGTCAGGGTAATACCTGAGAGGTATGGATTCCTGATCTCACCTCATGTAGATATTAATCTTATTGAGGATACTGAACCGGCTACGTATGAGGAAGCGATACAAGGTATCGAATCCACTTTATGGCAAGAGGCCATGAAGGCCGAAATGGATTCCATGTATACCAACCAAGTTTGGACACTGGTTGATGCACCAGAAGGCGTAAAGCCTATTGGATGCAAATGGGTCTTCAAGAAGAAGACAGACATGGATGGCAACGTACAAACGTACAAAGCTAGGCTCGTAGCGAAGGGGTATCGTCAACAACTTGGAGTTGATTATGACGAAACTTTCTCACCCGTTGCCATGATTAAATCCATTCGGATAATGCTTGCAATAGCTGCATATTACGATTACGAAATATGGCAGATGGACGTTTAAACCGCTTTCCTTAACGGAAACCTGTTGGAGGATGTTTATATGCAACAACCTGACGGTTTTATCGCACCAAGACTTGCAAACAAGGTTTGTAAGTTAAATCGGTCCATTTATGGACTGAAGCAAGCATCGAGGTCATGGAACCAACGTTTTGATGAGGTCATAAAAGAATATGATTTCATTCAAAACGTAGATGATCCTTGTGTATATAAGAAGGTTAGTGGGAGTGCACTGACTTTTATTGTCCTTTATGTCGACGATGTATTGCTTATAGGCAATGACATTCCCATGTTAACGTCGGTGAAAGCTTGGCTTTCATTGAAATTCTCCATGAAAGATCTGGGAGAAGCAGCTTTTATTCTAGGAATAAAGATCTACCGGGATAGATCTAGAAGCTACTTGGACTCTCCCAGAGTACATATATTGATAAAGTGTTGAAGAGATTCAACATGGATCAGTCCAAGAGGGGACTGTTGCCAACATCACATGGCGTCTTCTATCTAGGGACATGTGTCCTAAAACACAAGATGAGAGAGACAACATGAGTCGGACTCCGTTCGCCTCGGCAGTCGGATCGATCATGTATGCCATGATATGTACACGACCTGATGTGTCCTATGCTTTGAGCATGTGCAGTCGATATCAGGCCGATCCAGGACAGGATCACTGGATGGCGGTTAAGAGTATCCTTAGGTATCTTAAAGAACTAAGGATGTTTTCTTAATCTATGGAGATGGAGAACTTGAGGTATCTGGGTATACCGATGCAAGTTTCCAAACCGACAGAGACGACTTCAAGTCGCAAACCGGGTACATATTTTGCTTGAATAACGGAGCAGTGAGCTGGAAATCTTCCAAGCAAGATACTGTTGCCGATTCACAACTGAAGCGGAGTACATTGCAGCAGCTGAAGCAGCAAAAGAGGCAGTTTGGATCCGTAAATTCCTAATTGGATTAGGAGTAGTTCCGTTAGCAGCTGAGCCCGTTCCATTGTATTGTGACAATAGCGGGGCTATAGCACAGGCTAAGGAACCAAGGTCTCATCAACGATCCAAACATGTTCTTCGACGATTCCATCTGATTCGAGAGATCATACATCGTGGCGATGTGAAGATCGAAAAGATCGCATCAGAGGATAATATTGCAGATCCGCTGACGAAGGCTATTCCTCGGGAAAAGTTTGAGCGACATGTACATAGTTCAGGTATTAGATGCTTGAGTGACTGGCTATAGGCCAAGTGGGAGATTGTTAGACAGTAATGACCCATAGCGTCACTATTTTGTAAATGATATTGTATTATTGTACAAAATTAACTATGTAGTAATGAAATTGCCTTTTACCGTTTTGTAATTTATTTACTTTGATATATATAAATGGTAAAAGTCCCTATGATTAGTTCCGGATTGTGATGATATGAGACAGTATCAATCCATAAAGGTTTAATCATTAAATATCCCTAGTCGTAGTATTATCGAGATTGGACATCGATAATGCGGAATAGACTAGTACTGCACTTGTGCATGTTGTGAGGGCACAACGGCATAGTTCTCATATATTTAAGTATTGGATACTTATGCAAGTGCGGTAGGAGGTTGTGTTTTACCGATGGTACGGAAAACAGCTTCGCTCTGGATAGACCCCGCGGAGTCCCATTGGTAGTATGTCTGCGTGTCTATGGGAGTCCGCTTCAGGGTAGGTGCATATGATCTTAACCTGAGACTTGCATCGCTAGTACTTACGACAATCGGTAAACTTAGTTTTGTTTTGGTGGTCCAGGGCTTTAACGGGTTCTGTGTACACCTCTTCTGGGTTTATCGAGAATCGTAGTGTATTGGATGTGATGTCAAGATGGAAGTATCACTTCAGACATATGGAGATGATGATCGCGAGGGATACAGAACTAGTACTCTATATATGGTTGCAACCATCGGGATAATATGACTAGGTCAGGATTATCCGATTCAAAGAGACTGGTTGCTTGATGTCCGATATGTGTATCGTACGGGGCAGACACATCTCCAGCCCCAGGCCTTACATGTGATCATCCGATACTGGTTCGATATACACTATACTACGGTATACTACGCCTGTTATAGATCTAATATTCCAGTAAGAATATTTCTAGAGAATTGGGTAGACATGGCGTTTTGCTAGAGGCTAACCTTGTCTTGTAAATCGGTAAAAACGTAGTACGTAGTAGTACTTGGTACGTACGTGTTCGGATAGTTCGACAACCGGATTTACTGCCAACATATCTAGAGGTCTCTTGGGTCGCTTCCCGAAGATTCACCAATGACGTATGATTCAAACTCGATTAATCTTGGATTAATTACGGAGAGACTTTATCTTGGATAAAGTACTATATAAAGAGAGAGAACGATTAATTTAGAATTAATCGTAAAATTATTATATTCGATATAATAATCGGAATTCGATTTCGACGCGAAATTAAAATTAGATTTTAATTCGGGCAAACGAGTTAATTTAGAATTAATTCGTTAGCGACGTAAATAATAATTTCGCTAGGCGCAATTATTTATTTAAATTCGATTTAATTAACGTCGCGACGTAAGTTCGGTATTTCGGAAATATCGGACCCGAACGCGTGAGTGCACGTGGGCCCACTTTCATTTGGAAACGTGTGGGGCCCACATGACACATGTCATTATTTGCATTATTTAATTGTTGATGTATTGCATGAAGATAGTGTACAAAGCACTCAAGGGTATTGCATGGAAATTGAGTGTTAGACACTCTAAGCCTTTGCATGGTTGTGTCATAAGTATATTATTATTTAATAATTATTATGACATAAATATAAATTGATTTTTGAAAAAAAATAATATCTCTCTCCTCTCTCAAATTACCGAAACAGTGGGCATTGTTTTGGCTCTCCAATTCTTCATTTGTTTTGTGGCAAGACAAGAAGAAAGTGTACTTGTTTGGAACTCTAATACACAACTTTGGCTAGCAACATCAAGGGATCATACAAGGTGTTATGGGAAACTCATCTTAGAGCTTGGAAGGATCAAATATAGCTTGGAGCTTCTCTTTTCTGCTTGGCCGAATCCTTCACTGCACAAAGGAGCAAGTTTTGTTTCATCAAACGCATCCACATTCCGTTTTTGTGAGTATTGATTCCGCCATACTTCAATATAGTTCATTCTTTTATATATTTTGCTTTGCTTTTGATCTTGGGACATGGATTAGATTTCCAACAGAACTACCTTTGGGTATGCTACTTAAATTAGAACTGTTACATGTAACTAGTTTGCTATTTTGAGACACTATCTCTATATCAGTGTTTAATCCTTTACGTATAAAACCTTATATTATAGAACACTAAGTGTTTTATTATATAAAGAGATATGAGATAAATACATTAGATGTAAATAAAAGAATTTTAATTTTGAATATAATAAAATCTCAAACATATAAAATGACAAATAAATAGCTCAAATTGATTTTGATCAATAGAGACTTCTATTTGTGGCATTGTTGTTGTCTGGGACACAATTATACAAGACTCTATATCACACTTGAAGAGGGATAAATGACTGATTTGACTATTCAAATAAAGTCTACGAACTAGTTGTTAGGTAAAGTACCTAAAACACTGTTCATAGGTAATAGTTTGTAAGTGCCACCGATCTGTTAGCCCTTATTCATGGTGAAGTAAGTGGGCCCATATCTAGTTAGGCTAGATGTGAAATGAATATTTCGTGACCTTAATGGATGTGGCATCACGTTATGGTTATGTGTTTCTTTTGAAGAACACAAAATCAGAAACTTTTAGAGTTTCGACACGAAATAGACAAACAGATCGGCTATAGTATTATATTGTCACGGTAAGACCGTAATGGAAAATACTTAAGCAATAAGTTTCTTATATACTTGAAAGAGTATAGTATTCTTTCAAATGAGGACTCCTCCCGAGACACGTCAGTTAGACGGTGTGTCCGAACAAAAACCAATTTTGTTGGACATGATATGGTTTATCACGAGTCGCTCCAAGCTACTATTTCCTTCAACGGATAAGTTTTAACAGTGCAATAACTTATTTAGAATAAGGTTCCATATAAATCTGTTTGACAGATGTCATATAGGATATGAACAGGGAAGAAACGAGGTTTCTCATTCCTGATAATTTGGGTATGCCAAGCATACGTTTGGATGATACCAAACTAAGGACCCAAATTGGATAAGTGCCAATAAAGGTTATCCTAAGGGAAACCATAAGTATAGTACTTATAAATCTCACATGAGAACAATGTGATTGTTGCTCACCATGCGGTTTTTCCTGAGAGGAATACCGATATGCAGTGGTCAGTGGGAGGATAGTGATACTCGATGAAAATCGAGTAAGTAATATTGATCAAGGCACAATGTCCGTAATGGAACACAAATAGTTCATCAATGATGAATCTGTACCATTAATCTTCGAATACACAAGAACTGAGTAGATCGGATAGAGTCAGAAAACGACCTAGGGTATGGGTTTCTGATCTAACCTCATAAAGATGTCAATCTTATGAAGGTATCCACCGACTATGTTTTGAAGAAGTGATACGAGGTATCGACTCCCTATTATGGCAAAGTGCCATGAATCCGAAATGGATTCCATGTATAACAACTATTTTGGATACTAGTTGTTGTACCACAAGGCATTGCGCCTATTGGTACATTAACGTCTTCAAGGAAGACATACATGGAAGGCAACATACCAACGTACAAAGCTGGGCTTTGACGGAAAGGTATCGTTATACACATTGTGTTAATAACAGTTCAACCTTTTACCTGTTGCCATGTTAAATCCATTTTGAAGATGCTTGTTGATAACTGCGTATTTCATTTATGAAATGTGTCAGTTATGGATCAAAATCCTTTCCTGAAAAGGAAACCTTTTGGAGAATGTTTATACAACATTATGACGATTTTGTATAACCAACAAACGAGGTTTGCGGGTTATTCGATCCATGTTTGGATTAATGCAAGCATAAGGTTCTTGGAACTGTCGTTTTGAAATAATCATAATGGTTTATGATTTGACTCAAAACGAAATAATTCTTGTGTATATAAGGAGGTTAGTGGTGGGAGAGCGCACTGACAGTGAAATTCCCATACAGCAATTGATGAAAGCTTGGCTTTCAATAGAAATTCTCCGTAGAATTCTGGGGAGTAACAACCTTTATTCGAGGAATAAAGATCTACTGGGATAGATTTGGAGTTGTTAACACTCTCTGGAAATTGTACATTTAAAATGTACTTGTATTGGTGTCTCATACACTTCGAGCATATGGAGTCACGATCAGGTCAATCCAAGTGATAGTCACTGGATTGAACATTAAGAACATATGTTAGTATCTGAGAGAACTAAAGATGTTGTCTTAAACTATGGAGAAGGACAACTTGAAGTGACTGGGATCACCGCTGCAAGTTTCCAAACAATTAACTACTACGGTACTATAAAGTTTGAATAACGGGACAGTAAGCTGGAAATATATTCCGAGCAAGATAACTGTTGCCGAAATAACAAAAAATGCGGATTATTGCTGCAGCTGAGGCAGTAATAGAAGCCATTTGTATCGAAAATAAATCTAATTAGATTAGATATAGTTCTTTTAGCAGCTGAGCTAGGCGTCAGCACAGGCTAAGGAATTAAAGGTCTCATCGACGATCCAGATATATACTTCTATATCATCTGATTCGTTCGGATCACACATCGTGGCGATGTGATGATCGTATAAATCGCGTCAGACGATATCAAACAAATCCGCTGACGAAAACCTTTCCTCAGCAATTTGAGCGAACCGTACATAGTTCGGGGTTAGACACTCGAGTGACTGGCTATGTGCCAAGTGGGAGATTGTTGGATAATATGACCCATAGCGTCACTATTTGTACAGATCACGGTGTTTTTGTACAAATTAACTATGTGACAAGGAAATTGCACTCTCATCATTTGTGATTAGATCACCATAGATGTATAAATGAAGATAGGTCCATATGATTAGTTCCTGGACTGAGAATGATATGAGACAGTATCAGTCCCCGAAGGATTAATCATTAAATATCCCTAGCCGGAGTAGTATTATCGAGACTGGACATCGATAATGCGGAATAGGCTAGTATTGCACTTGTGCGCGTTGTGAGGGCACAACATCATAGTTCTCATATATTGGGTATTGGATACTCATGCAAGTGCGATAGGAGGTTGTGTTTCACCGATGGTATGGGAAACAGCTTCTCTCTGGATAAACCCCTCGGAATCCCATTGGTATTATGACTATGTGTCTATGGGAGTCCGACATCAGGGTAGGTGTGTATGGTCTTAACCTGAGACTTGCACCGCTAATGCTTACGACAATCAATATACTTTGGTTGAGGTCGTCTAGGACTCTAACCGGTTCTGTGTACGCCAATGCTGGGTATATTGAGAATCGTAGTAGTATTGGGTGTGATGTCAAGACGGAAGTATCACTCCAGTCATAGTGGAGATGATGTCACGCAGGATACGGTATTAGTGCTCTTAAGTGCTGGCCGGCCATCGGGATATTATGACAAGGTCATGTATATCCGATTATAGAGACTAGTTACCAGACATCCGATATGTGCTTCGGACGGGGCAGACACTTATCCAGCCCCAGCCCTAGCACGTGACTATCCGATACTGGGCCGATATACACGATACTTGGTATACTACGCTTGATATAGATCTTAAATATTCTTAGATGAATATGACCGGAGAATTGGATAGACTTCGTGCTTTGCTAGAAGCCGATCTTGTCTCGTAAATCGGTAGAACGTAGTACTTGGTACGTACGTGATTCGGATATTCCGACGACCGTATTTACTGCCGAATTATCCGGGGATCTCATGGGTTGCTTCCCGATAATGCACCGATGACGCATAACTCGCACTCATTAATAATCTGGGATTATATAGAAGAGAGAGAAAATTAATCTAGGATTAATTACGGAGATATTTTATCTAGGATAAAATATCGTCTAAAGAGAGAGAATGATTAATTTGGAATTAATCGGTAAATTAATATATTCGATATATTAAACGAAATTAGATTTCGACGCGGAATTGAAATTGGATTTTAATTCGGGCGAACGAATTAATTTAGAATTAATTCGTTAGCGACATGAATAGTGAATTCGCTAGGCGTAATCATTTAATTACGACGCAACGGAAAATTCGCTAATTAGGAATTAGCGAACCCGAGCCCGAGTGTGATTGCGAGCACATTCGTATTTCGAATTCGAGTGCGGCGACGCAAGTCACATCAAGCTTCAAATCATTCATCACATCAAGCGTCAAATCAAATGTCACTTTGAGTGATGTGATTGATTGATGTGATTGATTGATTGAAAGACATGTCACTTTGATAAAGTAAAATGAATAGTTGATGTGTTTTGGTGGAATAGTGTTGGTGGTTGAGATACCATTTCCATTTGAGACTTGCATCGCTAATACTTGCGATAATCGGTAGACTTTGGTCTTGGTGGTACAGGGCTTTAACCGGTTCTGCGTACACCACTTCTGGGTTTATCAGAGAGTCGTAGTGCAATGGGTGTGTTGTCAAGACGGAAGTATCACTCCAGTCATATTGGAGATGATGTCACGCAGGATACAGTACTAGTGCTCTTGAGTGTTGCGCAACCATCGGGATATTATGACTAGGTCATGCATATCCGATTATAGAGACTAGTTACCAGACATCCGACATGTGCTTCGGACGGGGCAGACACTTATCCAGCCCAAGCCCTAGCACGTGACTATCCGATACTGGGCCGATATACACAATACTATGGTATACTACGCTTGATACATATCTATATATTCCTATAAGAATATTTCTGGAGAATTGGGTAGGCATGGCACTTTGCTAGAAGCCAACCTTGTCTTGCAAATCAGTATAAACGTAGTACGAGGTACTTACGTGTTCGGATAATCCGACGACCGTATTTACTGCCAACATATCCGGAGATCTCATGGGTCGCTTCCTGAAGATTCACCGATTATGTATAACTCGCACTTAATTAATCTAGGATTAATTAGAAGAGAGAGAAAATTAATCTGGGATTAATTGCGGAGATATTTTATCTGGGATAAAATATTAATTAAAGAGAGAGAACGATTAATTTGGAATTAATCGATAAAATAATATATTCGATATATTATAAGAAATTGGATTTCGACGCGGAATTAAAATTAGATTTTAATTCGGGCGAACGAATTAATTTAGAATTAATTCGTTAGCGATGTGAATAGTGAATTCGCTAGGCGTAATCATTTAATTACGACGTGACGGAAAAATCGTTAATTTGGAATTAGCGAACCCGAGCCCGAGAGTGATTGCGAGCGCATTCGCATTTCGAATTCGAGCGCGGTACGCAAGTCGCATCAAGCGTCAAATCGTTAGTCGCGTCAATTGTCAAATCACTTGTCACTTTGAGTGATGTGATATGATATGTTGTCACTTTATTAAAGTGAAGTGACTTGATGTAAAAAGTAGAAGTGATGGGTGAAAAGTTGAAAGCTTTTTACTTTTGCTTTTGACTTTTTTAATTAAAAGTTTTGTATATATTTTATTTATATTACTTGGTAAAAAAAAAAAGATAAATAAAATGATATACAAAAGAATAACTCTCTCTCTCTCTTCACATGTGATTCACGGTTTTAGGCTTTTAGAGCCAAAACCCTTCATCTTTCTCTCTTCTCCCTCTCACAGCTTCAAGCCGATTTCTTCACAAAATTTTCTGGTTTGACCGAAATTTTGAGAAGCAAATGAAGAAGAGTAGTGCTAGCACACACATGGGTTATATTATGGTGATAGGGAAACAAATTTTTGAGCATGGAAAAGCTTGAAGCTTGGAGCTTCCATGGAGTCCATCCATGGCCGAATCTTGGAGAGACAAGAAGGACCAAAACCGAGCAGTCCAGCAGCACAAGGAGCTCCATTACCGTGAGTTTGAGAAGCTTGAAGGCTTGTATTCTTCATTTCATCAAAACCCATCAATGTGAGTATGAATTCCGCCTTACTCCTTGGTTGTATTCAACTCGTTGTTATGCATGATTGATGATTCTTGGGACTTGATTGAAACTCAACACATTGGAGGAAATTTTTATAGTGCTATATTGGGCGAACTTGAACATACACCAGAAACCAATTGGGCTGTTTAACGTTGATGGATTTTATGATTTTCTTTGTGTGTTTCTTGATGATGCCCGGAGAAATGGGTTCGTGTCAAAACCTTTAAAAGAACTCCTATTCACAGCCAGAGCTGCTCCGGATCTAATTGACCAAATATGAACAACAAATTAACCCTATCCTTTCAAAGATAAATTGGTCTGAGGACGATCGTGGTAAGAGGCGTCGGATTAATTTGGATCTTAACCTTTAATTTCCTGTAGAATTTCAGCTAACCAGGTACTATCTTTTATACTCTTCTTCTTCTGTTTAAGACATTGAGGACAATGTCTCATTTAGGTTTGGGGGAGGGAATTAGTTGATCAGTATCTTATTTTTAGTTTGTGTGTTGTTTTTATTTTTAGTCCAAAATTTTTCGAAAAATACCAAAAAAAAATTGAAAATTTTTCAAAAATTACAAAAACATTTTGCATTTTGTGTTTTTATTTTGACTAAAAAGGTGAAATTGGTAAGAGATAGCTGAGTAAGGAGTTTCCACTCCTGAGACGTATCTCAAACCTAATTCGGAACAAGTTAATTTTTATTTATTTCCTTTTGAATTATTTAATTTGTGAATTCTCCATAATACTGACAAAAAGGGATCTTCATATGCTCAGTTATCAGATATTATCAACATGCATAGTAACATACAAACATGAGTTGTAATTGAAAAGTTTATAATATTTAGTGCTCTAGTTTACTTGGAGAAAGCATCTCAAAAAGTGATGGAGTAAAAAAAAATGTCTGAGATCCGAGTTATTAAGTATGTATGGGTGTTTTAACACCTAGTGCCCTAAAGCCAACTGGTTTGGGAGTCATTGGCCCAAAGCTCGCTACATGGATCAAGGATGTTGCAAAAATATATATATCTGAAGTCTGAGTAATTAAGTCCGTAGGGGTGTCTTAACACCTGGTGCCCTAAAGCCAACTGGTTTGGGAGCCACCGACCCTGCACTCGCTACATAGATGGAGGATATTATATATAAATAAAAAAAATCAAAAATCAAAGAAAAAAAAATCAGAAAAATCAGAAAAATTATTTCATTGCTGCAAAAAGAAAATGTGAATTCTGATAAAACTTTAGGACAAAAATATTACTCTCTTATCAACTACACTTGTGACTGTTGTGGGAAAAAATGAATTGATTTATATTTTGTCGACTGTGTATACGGAGAATGGTAAAAATAATCGGAGAATTTACTTATTCGGTAATTTAGAATGAAACAAAACAACTATTAACTTGGAGTAGAAGTTTCACCTGATTAGTCACTAACTTCTTTATTCTCTTTTCTCTTGTCTTTTTGCTTTTGTGTGCATTAGTTTTATTATCTTTTTACTTTTGTAAAACGTTTGTGGGTATCGTTGCTGTAAGCCCTCACGAGACTATAACTCGTCCACTAGCGACACCTAGGGGTTAAAGGCTTGTTGCATATGCTAAATGCAACCGTGATCCATACGAAAGTGGCTTAGTTTAATTTTAATTGTTTCTTATATTTTATTTTATTGTTTTGGTCGAGGACTAGCAAAATGTTAGGTTTGGGGGTGTGATGAGCTGAAAATATATCAATATTTACGACCCCTTTTACTTAATATTTTGTTTAGTTTCTCGAGTTTGATGACGTTTTGATGTGTTTTAGTTTATTTTGCAGATAAAATAATATTGGGACACAATGAAATCATTTAGGACGAAATGTGGGTCAAATAAGGGCAAAAATTGGACTTGAGATATTAAATTTGGAGATTGGAAACTTGAAAGGGCGTTTTAACGAAGTGCAGTTTTGGAAATTCCAGTTTTGCACATCTGTCGTATGTTGGGCATAACGTTTTACTCCAATATCAGATTGACTTGATTCAAGTTCCAGATTAAAGAAGAATCAAAGATCTATAACTTTGAAAGACAAAATAATTTCGAATTCTGAAGATTTCATGCCCGAAATTGATGAACTATCCAGAAGTATGTTTTGTGTAATTATTAAAGTCATTTTCAATCATTTTCAAAGCAAAAAATAAATTAAAAATAAATAATAAAAATGATCAAATCACCACCAAACATGATAAGCAATTAGTGGTGCAATTAATAATGGATTTGGTGGAGCAATTAGTGGAGCAATTAGTGGAGCAATTAATAATTGATTTGGTGGATGATTTGATGGAGGCAAACTTTTGCCTATAAATACCAAGCCATTTCATTTGTAAATCCATACTTTCTTCTAAGGAATTCCTTAAGAATACTAAGAAGATTGTATCTTGTTTGTTTATTTACAGCTTTCAGTAATTAATTTCCGCTTTCGCATTTTCTTTTCTTTACTTTTCAGTTTTTACTTTACGTAATTTACTTTTACGCACAGTACTTTTCTTTCTTAATTTTCAGTTTTTACTTTTCAGTAATGAGGAGGTAACTCCCCTTTGCTGGGGTAAAAGGTAAAACTTTTATTACTAATATTTAGATTAATCTCCCTTAATTATAATATATAAACTAGTTAAAACCTAACATAACGAGGATACCGCCATATTGGTTGGTTGGTAATTATTTAAATTGGTTTTAACCTGACTAAACTGGATACCGCCTGATTGGTCGGTTGGTAATTAATTATTAATTTGACTTAATCTGGATACCGCCTATATGGCTGGTTGGTAATTATCATGCAAAATTAATATATTATATTAATGGAGATATCTAAAAAAGAAGTAATAAAAGTGGATCATTTTACCTCAGCATTTTCTTTTATTGTACTTTTACTTTATTTACTTTTCAGCAATTTACTTTCAACATTTACTTTTCAGCAATTACTTTCAGCATTTACTTTTCAGTAATTTGCTTTCAGCATTTACTTTTTAGCATTTAATTTTCAGTATTTAATTTCAGCATTTACTTTCCTTCATTTACTTTTCAGAAATATACTTTTCAGCATTTACTTTATGTCTTTTATTTTATTTAAGTTTTTACTACCCGTAAATATGTGTCGTAACTAAGCCAGTTATCTGGGGTTGTGATGAAATCCAATATCACCAGTTCATAAGGGGTTATTTTATAGTTTGGGTAATTTAAAGGTTTACTTATTAAGTCTTAAGCTTAATGCATATTGTTAATTGGCCACTAATAAGATTAATGTGGTAAATCTAAAATAAACTTGACAAAGGAACTTTAGGTTTCAGCCTTAGACTTAATAGCCCACGAACTTCCTTGAGGATAGATAACCCTTTAATAGATTTCCATACAGGATAGACATATACCTGTCGGGCGGGGGTAGCAATAATTGGAACTTAAACATAATGAATCCAGATAATTTGGTTGACATAGACATATGGTTCAATTGGGTTAAACTGGGTATTTGCATCTGACCATCGACAGAGGCTTTTGCATAATTTAGTGTTCCAGGTTAGTAAATCGATTTATTACACAAACATAAAATAATCACTTCATCTTTAAAATGATATTGAAGAAATCACAACCCTAGATAGTTTTTAATATTGAATTTTCTTAAACCTACATTCGAGCAATTTTATTTACTTGTTTTTAAATTCAAAACCTTCATCATTTCAAATCAATCAATCAACCTATTAGATACTAGTAATCATTGACCTTATAAAATTAATAGATTAGGTATTAAATCCTCGTGGGATCGATACTTTTTATACTACTTGAACGATGCGTACGCTT
>SKCR01051862.1:0-37942 GCA_019454045.1 Zanthoxylum bungeanum | reverse complement strand
ATATAAGATATATGTTTCGGACTTAGATGTCCCCCTACTGGATCTAGGAATTGGATGGGATTCAATTGATCTTAGAGATCTACCTAGTTAATTATCATACAATTTGTTGGCCAAAGTCAAGATTGTGTGACATTTAACGGGATCCTAGCCCACAAGGAAACACGATTCCCGAGTACTCCACAGAGGGTTAGAGGCTCGCCGAAAAATAGTGGGAGGCAAGTATTAATTTTGCAATATTCGTTTAGTAACTTGCCATACGCGCTCATATCAAATTATTTCGTCAAATAAATTAATTTATTAGTTGGACTAATAATTAATGTTGTTTTAATAAACAGTTGGACTGTATTCAAACTATTTCAATTAATAGTTGATTTTATAATTGGATTATAGTAATCAATATAATTGAATTAAATTATTAAATTATAGTTGATTATATAGTTGGACTATAGTAATCATTATAATAAATAGTACCTAAATCGTTGATTAAATAGTTGGACTATTAGAATCAAGATAAAATTGAAGGATTGACATTTAAAACATAATCATAGGGAAAATGTATTTAAATGGTTTAATTTTCAAATTGGGAATAAAATTTCAGGATGGACCTGGAAACTAATAAGTTACTTTATTTTGATAAAATAACATATTAGGCCTAAGCCCGGAGTTGAGCAAATAGTAGAGCATAATCTTTGGAAGATTCATATGATGATAACTTTAGTGCTTAATCCGTTATGCTTGCCAAAAAGACTCATTGATTTATTATTCAGACCACTAAGGATTAGATCGTTAAAGTATGATAATGAAATTGAAGGATCTTCATAGATCTATTTTAGATCTTTGAAGTACTAAATTGCAATAGTAAACTCTTGGAGAGTTAATGGATATTCTCAAGGAGACAAAGTCAAAGTTTGCAATAAGGCAAGAAGCGCAAGGCGCATCTTATTTCGACATTCCGGAAGGCCAAGGCTTGGCCATAGGCTTCTGGGGTATGAAAAAGGGCAAAGGCAAATCATTATAATCTTTTGGGAAGATAAATGACATATCCCAAAAATGTCTGCCTAAATTGTGGCAAACGGGATCGCAGAAGCGTGACTGTCGTTTGGACAAAGCAGACATGAAGGAATTGAAGAACGGGCAAGGCTCTGACTTCAAATATGTTTGTCATAAAATATGTTCACTGTTAGTATTAAAATTGGATTTTAAATACTTAGTGTGGTACATAAATATATACTGGTGTGCAGAATCTGCTATGAGCAGGATACTGACTTCAGATGAGAATTATCTGTGAATTGAAAACGGGACGAAAGTCGCTGTTTTAACCGTAGATACCTAAGTTTAGGAACTACCCTTCAGGTGTGTACTTAAATTAGGAAACTGTTAAAATGTAACTAGTTTGACTAGATACATTATCTCTATATCAGGGTTTAACCCGTTGCGGGTATACCTTTATATTCTAGAACACTAAAGTGTTTTATTATATAAAGATGATATTGAGATAAACACATTAGATGTGAATAACAGTATTTATATTTTGAATATAAATAAATCTCAAACATTTGACATGACAAACTAATAGCTCAAACTGAATTAATCAGTTAAAACTTTAAAATGGCATTGTTGTCTAGGACACAATTAAACAAGACTCATATATCCACACTTTTGAAGAGTGGGTACTAGGACAAATTTGATTCTATTCAAATAATGTCTACGAATCTAGTTTATTGGGTAAAATGCCTATAACACTATTTACTTGGTAAAAGTGCAAGTGCCACCGATCTGTTAGCCCTAGTTCATAGTGAAGCAATTGGGCCCATGTTTAGCTAGGCTAGATGTGGATATGAATATTTCCTTACCTTTACAGATGTGGCATCGCGTTATGGTTATGTGTTTCTTTTGAAACACAAATCGGAAACTTTTAAAGTTTCGACACGAAATAGACAAACAAATCGGCTAAAGTATAAAATCATCACGGTTAGACCATGATGAAAATACATAAGCAATAAGTTTCTCATAAACTTGAAAGAGTATAGTATTCTTTCAATGAGGACTCCACCCGGAACACCTCAGTTTGACGGTGTGTCTGAACTGAGAGACCGAATTTTGTTAGACATGATAAGGTTAATCATGAGTCGCTCTGAGCTACCATTTCCTTCAACGGATATGCAAAAACAATGCAGAACTTATTTAGTATAAGGTTCCATGAAAATCTGTTTGATAGATTTCATATTAGATATGAACAGGAAAGAAACTAGGTTTTCTCATTCCTGAAGATTTGGGTATGCTAGGCATATGTTTGGATGATACCAAACTAAAACCCGAATCGGATAAGTGCCTAAGTTGTTGGTTATCCTAGGGATACCAAAGTATAGTACTTATACAACTCACTAGAGAACAATGTAATTGTTGCTCGCCATGCGGTTTTCCTAAGAGGAATACCAATATGTAGTGGTAAGTGGGAGGAAAGTAAAACTCGATGAAAATCAGAGTAATACTATTCCAGGCACCGATTCCTTAATGAAACACAAATAGTTAATCAAGGATGAAACCATACCAGTAAGTCGGAGAGAGTCAGAAAACAACCTGGGGTATGTGTTTCTGATCTTACCTCATAAAGATATTAATCTTATTGAGGAAAACGAAATGACTACGTATGAGGAAGTGATACTAGGTATCAACTCCCTATTATGGGAAAGTGCCATGATATCCAAAATGGATCCCATGTATATCAACCAAGTTTGGATACTAGTTGATGTACCGCAAGGCATTGTGCCTATTGGTACTGTATAAGTCTTCAAGGAAGACATACATGGAAGGCAATATACCAACGTCCAAAGCTAGGCTTGTAGCGAAAAGGTATCGTTATCAACATTGTGTCGATTACGACGAAACCTTTTCCTGTTGCCACGGTAAATCCATTTGGATAATGCTTGCTGATGCTGCATATTTCATTTATGAAATGTGGCAGCTAAATTCCAGAACTGCTTTCCTTAACGGAAACCTTTCGGAGGATGTTTACAACATCCTGACGGTTTTGTCGTACCAAAACTAGCAAATAAGGTTTGCAGGTTATTCGATCCATGGATGGATTGAAGAGAGCATAGTATTCTTAGAACTGTCGTTTTGATGTAATCATAATGGTATATGATTTAATTCAAAATGAGAATAATTCTTGTGTATATAAGAAGGTTAGTGGGAGCGTACTGACAGCGAAAGTCCTAAATAATGATAATATATCATTTCTTGGAAATGATATTCCCAAAATACAATCGGTGAAAGCTTGGCTTTCGTAAAAATTCTCCGTAGAATTCTTGGGAGAAACAACTTTTATTCTAGGAATATAGATCTACTGGGATAGATTTAAAGTTGTTAATAGTCTCTGAGAACTCGTACATTGAAATAAATGTACGCGACCTAGTGTCTCATACGCTTTGAGCATATGGAGTCACAATCGGGCCAATCCAAGTGATAGTCATTGGATTGATGTTAAGGACATCCTTAAGTATCTTAGAGGAACTAAAAATATTGTCTTAAACTATGGAGAATGAGAACTTGAAGTGACTGGGTTCACTGCTGCAAGTTTCCTAAACCGATAAAACGACTACAAGTCGTAACAACGGTACTATAAAGTTTCAATAACGGAACAGTGAGCTGGAAATCTTCCAAGCAAGATATTGTTACCGAATAAACAACTAAAGTGGATTATTGCTGCAGCTGAGGCAGCCATAGAAGCCTTCTGGATTAATAACAAATCTAATTAGATTAGATATAGTTTTGTTAGCAGCTGAGCTAGGCGTCAGCACAGGCTAAAGAATTAATGGTCTCATCAACGATCCATATATATACTTCGACTATTTATCTGATTCGTTCGGATCATACATCGTGGCAAAGTGATGATCGAATAAATCGCATCAGATGATAATCATGCAAATCCGCTGACGAAAGTCTTTTCTCAGTAATTTGAGCGAACCGTACATAGTTCGGGTGTAGGACACTTGAGTGACTGGCTATAGGCCAAGTGGGAGATTGTTGGAAAGTTATGACCCATAGCGTCACTATTTGTACAGATCATGGTGTTGTTGTACAAATTAACTATGTGACAAAGGAAATTGCTCTCTTATCATTTGTGATTAGATCACCAAGATGTATAAATGATATGAGGTCCTTATGATTAGTTCCTGGATTACGATGATATGAGACAGTATCAATCCGAGAAGGTTTAATCATTAAATATCCCTAGTCAGGGTATTATCGAGATCGGACATCGATAATGCGTAAAAGACTAGTATTACACTTGTGTGCGTTGTGAGGGTATAGCGGTATAGTTCTCATATATTTGGGTATATGATACTCATGCAAGTGTAGTAGGAGGTTGTGTTTTACCGATGGTACAGAAAACAGCTTCGCTCTGGATAGACCCCTCGGAATTCCATTGGTAGTATTAGTATGTGTCTATGGAAGTCCGAATCAGGGTAGGTGTATTTGGTCTTAACCTGAGGCTTGCACCGCTAATACTTGCGATAATCAATATACTTTGGTTTTAGGTCGTCCAGGGCTTTAACAGGTTCTGTGTACGCCACTGCTGGGTATATTGAGAATCGTAGTGTATTGGGTGTGATGTAGAGAAGGAAGTATCACTCCAGTAATAGTGGAGATGATGATCACGTAGGATACGGAACTCGTTCTCTTATATGTTGCAGCTATCGGGATATTATGACTAGGTCATGTTTATCCGATTATAGAGACTAGTTACCAGAGATCCGATATGTGCTTCGTACGGGGCAAACACATTTCCAGCCCCAGGCCTTGCACGTGACATCCGATACTGGATCAAAATACGCAATACTACGTATACTAAGCCTGATATAGATCATATATTCCTGTAAGGATATTTCTGGAGAATTGGGTAGGCATGGCGCTTTGCTAGAAGCCAACCTTGTCTTGTAAATCGGTATAAATGTAGTACGAGGTACTTACGTGTTCGGATAGTCCGACGACCGAATTTACTGCCAACATATCCGGGGATCTCAAGGGTCGCTTCCCGAAGATTCACCGATGACGTATGACTCGCACTTTATTAATCTGGGATTAATTAGATGAGAGAGAAGATTAATCTGGGATTAATTACGGAGATATTTTATCTGGGATAAGATATCAGTTAAAGAGAGAGAACGGTTAATTTGGAATTAATCGATAAAATAATATATTCGATATATTATACGAAATTAGATTTCGACGCGGAATTAAAATTAGATTTTAATTCGGGCGAACGAGTTAATTTAGAATTAATTCGTTAGCAACGTGAATAGTGATTTCGCTAGGCATAATCATTTAATTGCATCACAACGGAAAATTCGTTAATTTGGAATTAGCGAACCCGGGCCCGGGATTGTTTGCGAGCGCATTCACATTTCGAATTCGAGTGCGGCATGTAAGTCAAATCAAGCGTCAAATCGCTAGTCGCATCAAGCGTCAATTCATTAGTCACTTTGAGTAATGTGACAACTTGTCACTTGATTGATTGAATGATGTGAATAGTTGATGTGGTGGTTGAAAGCCTTTAATGGCTTGACTTTTTGTATTTGGTAAATCAATTTATTTGATTTTTGAAAATTGAAAATTGTGTATTAGATACACAAAATGAAATACCAAATATAACACTTCCATCTCTCTCTCTTTCTTACACGGTTTTGGACCTGAAATTTCTTCTTCTGTTTTCTGTCTTGACTGAGAATGAAGGAGAAGCTAATGGCGATTTTGTGGTAAAATTACCAAGTGCTAGCACACCAAAGGGTACATACAAAGGTGATAGGGAACTAACTTCATGAGCATGGGATTTCTTCACAAAGCTTGGAGCTTCAAGGATCATCCATGGCCGAAATTTTGGGACATCAAAACTGCTCACTACCGAGCTTCATAGAGGAGGGCATACAAGTTTTTTATTGTCTACCGCATCGTCTTAACCGATCATTGTGAGTATTCCGTAACTCATTGATGTATTCACTTTGTATTTTCATTGCTTGATATAATCTTGGGATGCTTAGACAATTCCAACATCTAAGAGCTTGGAATCCTCTCAAAGCTTGAAGCTTGTTCATCTACTTCAGAGGGACCTTGGCCGAATCTTTGAGGGTTTCTCACTTGGCCGAATCTTGGAGGGCGTCTCAACAAGAAATTTGTGTTATCAACACTTCCATAATCCGTTCATTGTAAGTATGATTCCGCCATACTTTTTTATGTATTCATATGTTTTATGCTTAAATATGATCTTGGGAATGCCTTAGAAACCAACACTTACAACCAACAAGAAGAGACAGTGAACTATGTCAACAATTTCAACAGACAGGGGAACAATCCATATTCCAACACCTATAACCCAGGGTGGAGGAATCACCCCAATTTTGCATGGAGCAACAATTCAGGGCAAAAGAACTACCCACCACCTGGATTCCAACAACCAAATAAAAGCCATGAGCATGAAAAAGAACTAGGAACAATAGAAGTGCTGGCCCAGTTGAACAAGCAAGAAGCAAAATTCGATGCTTTAGTAGCTATGGTTCAAAATCAAGTAGCATTGAATCAAAGCCATTCAGCCTCTATTAAAGCACTGGCAAAATCAAATGGGACAACTGGCCAATGCTCAGAGTTACAGACCAGCAGGAAATCTTCCCAGCAACACAGAACCAAATCCAAGGAACAGAGGGAATGAGCAATGTCAATCCATTACTTTGAAAAGCGAAACTGAAATCAACAAAGATGTTGGAATCAAGGCAACCATTGAAGAAGTTCCAAAAGAAGCAGTTCCACATATGGTGAAAAAGAAGCAAAGGAAAAAGATCAAGAAAGAATCACTTTACCTCCACATTTTCCTCAACGACTCCAGAAAAATAAATTGGATAAACAATTTGCTCGATTCATGGAGGTGTTCAAAAAGATGCATATCAACATTCCATTTACAGAAGCCTTGGAAGAAATGCCCAACTATGTCAAATTCATGAAAGACATTCTTTCATGAAAACGGAGATTGGGAGATTATGAGACAGTATCATTGATAGAGGAATGCAGCGCCATCATTCAAAGGAAACTTCCCCCGAAGTTGAAAGATCCTGGCAGTTTCACAGTTCCTTGCACCATTGGAGAATATTTTATATTGGTAATGCTTTATGTGATTTAGGTGCAAGTGTTAATTTAATGCCTTTTCTATTTACAGGAAACTACAAATCGGAGAAGCAATGCCTACATTAGTCTCTCTGTAACTTGCTGATCGAACGCTCGCATTTCTGAGAGGTGTCGTTGAAGATGTGCTGGTCAAAGTCGACAAACTCATTCTCCCAGTAGATTTCATTATCCTTGACATGGAAGAAGACAAAGATGCTCCTATCATCCTTGGGAGACCATTCTTGGCTACAGGTCGAATTGTGATTGATGTGCAAAAATGAGAACTAACTATGAAAGTACAGGACCAAGAAGTTACCTTCAATGTTTTCAAAGCCATGAAATTCCCGAGTGAAGAAAAATAGGAAGAATGTTTCAGAATTGATGTTGTTGATAGTATCATTCATGATACTGATACAGTTCCCACGGACAAACTTGAAGCTTGCATCACTAACATGACTGACAGCGAGCTAGATGCTGAAATTCTGGAATGTATCAACTATCTTGACAAGCCATTCTGATTCAAATCGACACCACCAGTGGAAAGTCTGGAACTTCCGAAGAAAGATCGAATCAAGCCCTCAATTGAAGAACCACCACAGTTGGAGCTGAAGCTATTACCGAGTCATCTCAGGTATGCATTTCTTGGAAACTCTTCTGAATTACCTATTATTATTTCTTCTTCGCTAATATTAGAGCAGGAAGAAAAGTTACTGATAGTGTTACGAGAACACAAGAAAGCCATTGGCTGGACTATAGCAGACATTCGAGGCATTAGTCCATCATTTTGCATGCACATGATTATGATGATTGACGAGTACAAACCCACAGTGGAGCATCAACGGAGATTAAATCCAATCATGAAGGAGGTCGTGAAGAAGGAAATCATCAAATGGTTGGATGCTGGCATCATCTACCCCATCTCAGACAGTAGTTGGGTGAGTCCTATGCAGTGTGTACCAAAGAAAGGAGGAATTACTGTAGTCACAAATGAAAATAATGAGCTGATTCCAACAAGAACGATGACTGGATGAAGAGTATGCATGGACTACCGGAAGCTGAACAAAGCAACAAGGAAATATCATCTTCCGCTGCCATTTATTGATCAGATGCTAGACAGACTGGCGGGACATGAGTTCTATTACTTTCTGGATGGATACTCGGGGTACAATCAGATTGCCATCGCCCAGAAGATCAGGAGAAAACTACATTTACATGTCCGTATGGTACTTTTGCTTTCCACAGAATGCCATTTGGACTATGTAATGCTCCTGCCACATTCGAACGTTTCATGATTGCCATCTTCTCAGACATGCTAGAACAGAGTATGGAGGTTTTTATGGATGACTTCTCTGTGTTTGGAGATTCTTTTGACCACTGCTTGCAAAATCTGGAACATGTGTTACTCAATTGGGAGAAATGTCATTTTATGGTGTAAGAAGGCATTGTTCTTGGACATCGGATCTCACAAAAGGGAATCGAGGTAGACAAAGCAAAGATCGAGACAATTGAAAAATTACCTCCACTAACATCTGTAAAAGGGATTCAGAGCTTTCTTGGACATGCAGGTTTTTACAGGTGATTTATCAAAGACTTTTCCAAGATTGCTAAACCTCTGTGCAATCTTCTGGAGAAAGATGTGCCTTTCAACTTCACCAAATAATGCCAGGAAGCTTTTGAGATCCTGAAACAGAAGCTTGTTTCTGCCCCTATCATTGTAGCACCAGACTGGACCCTTCCATTTGAGGTGATGTGTGATGCTAGTGATTTTGCTGGAGGTTCAGTTTTGGGACGACGTAAAGCAAAGATTTTCCATGCCATTTACTACTCCAGCAGAACTCTGAATGAAGCTTAACTTAACTACACAACCACTGAAAAATAGTTGTTTGCAGTTGTGTTCGCTTTTGACAAATTTTGATCATATCTGTTGGGTCCCAAGGTGGTGGTCTACAGAGATCATTCAGCAATCAAGTATCTGATCACGAAGAAAGATGCCAAGCCCAGATTGATTCGTTGGATACTTCTTCTGCAAGAATTTGACGTGGAGATCAAAGACAGGAAAGGAACAGAACACCAGGTGGTAGATCATTTATCAAGGCTCGAGAATGGAGAAACAACTGGCAAAGAATTGAAAATCAAAGAAAATTTTCCAGATGAACAGCTATTTGACATGAAACAGCAGGAAGTCCCTTGGTATGCTGACTATGTCAACTACATAGTTTCTGGAAAATGGCCGTTGGAATGGACAACTCAGCATAGGAATAAATTCTTCAAAGAAGTCACGCACTATGTCTGGGATGAGCCGTACTTGTTCAAACGTTGTGTTGATCAATTACTGAGATAATGTGTTCCAAAGGAGGAGGTCAACAGTGTTTTGCAACACTGTCATTCATCACCATATGGCGGACACTCCAGCGGGAATAAAGCTGCAACAAAAGTCCTACAATCGGGTTTGTTCTGGCCCACTCTTTTTAAAGATGCTTATCTATTTCCTCTTCAATGTGACATGTGCCAAAGAGCGAGGAATATTTCGAGGAGAAATGAAGGACCGTTGCAAAATATTCTGAAAGTTGAGATATTATTATGTATGAGGTATTAATTTTATGAGACCCTTTGTTCCATCATTCGGAAACCTGTACATACTGGTTGCTGTAGACTACGTCTCAAAATGGGTTGAAGCAATTGCACTGCCATCCAATGATTCAAAAGTGGTGATCAAGTTCCTGAAAAAGAATATTTTCACTCGCTTCGGAACACCTCGGGCAATTATCAACGATGGTGGCTCACATTTTTGCAACAGATACTTTGATGCACTCATATCGAAATACGGAGTTACTCATAAGGTTGCAACAGCCTATCATCCACAGTCAAATGGGAAAGTGGAAGTTTCAAACAGGGAGATCAAACGAATCTTGGAAAGAACCGTTGGATCAACAAGGAAGGACTGGTATGAAAAACTAGATGACGCATTATGGGCTTACCAGACAGCTTACAAGACACCTATTGGTATGTTCCCATATCAAATGGTGTATGGAAAAGTGTGCCATCTACCAGTTGAGCTTGAACATAAGATGTACTAGGCACTGAAGAAGTTGAATTTTGATCCACAAGCTGCATGAGAGAAAAGACTTCACCAACTCAATAAATTGGAGGAATTTTGCCTACAAGCTTATGAAAATGCCAAACTGTACAAAGAAAAGACCAAGAGATGGCATGATAAAAAAAATAGTGCGCAAACAATTGGAACCAGGGCAGCAAGTGTTGTTGTACGATTCACAGCTGAAACCTTTTCCTGGAAAGCTGAAATCAAAGTGGTCAGGTCCATTTGTGATTACTCAGGTGTTACCATACGAAGTTGTTGAGATATACAACCCCAAGTCCAACAACACATTCAAAGTTAACAGCCAGCGTGTCAAGCACTATTGAGGAGAATCAATTGAGCGACAAAAAGAAAGTGTCACACTTTCAGATCTAGCATAACGTTTGAGCAATCATGTCTAGCTGACGACATTAAACTTAGCGCTAGCTGGGAGGCAACCCAAGAAATTTATGTATATATTGTGATGTGGTGTGTTTAGTTTTTGCAGGTTAAGACACATTTCAGGATGGAAGAAGCTCTCGTAAATCTTCACAAGCAATTTCTTTATCTCCCTCAAAATTCTCTGATCAAAGTCTATAAGACTCCCTTGGAACAGATGAGAGTTCTGATGATCAAAGGTATTCCTAATGACATTCGTTGGGTAATCGAAGCACGGGTTTGATTAGCAGGTGAGTTTTCTGATTCTTGTAATTCTTATTTGCCTGGTTTTGGAAGAAGCACCTATGCAAAGAAACATAGAGCTAAGCAAATGGGTGTTTGTTACAAATGTGCACACTGGAATTGCAATACTCGTTGTCGTTCTTTAGGAATGGTATCTGATAATCGCGATGATAAAATTAAATTCATTAGGGATGGCTTGAGTAAGGAGTCTTTAGATGATATATCTTCGACTATTGAGAGGCATCCCGGTGGATATGTTCATATAGCCATTCGTAAATTACATACACAATTCCGAAAAAAAAGACAACAGTTAAGTCTCGGGAATCTGACTCTAAAAGACCCTATTTGCCAATTTATAAGAAAATTGGATGGGAAGCTTGTCCCTGACGCATAGACGTCATTCAAGCCGTTACATTATTATAAATATTATATCTATTTGTCTTTTCTTAATAATTGTTATTTGTTTTTTTATTTTCTCCGACAGGATCCAGGCTACTTTTTGACCTTTCATGATTTACTATTTTGCCACTAATCGTCATTTGGAAGATACTTGTGCTATTATTACTCACCCTTTTCAGGTTCTATAAATTCAACTCATAATTGCACTCTTGAAGGCATCCAGAGCTGAAAAAAGAAACAAAAAAATGGAAGCTACTTCAAGAAGACGGGTTGAAAACATCTGTGTGTTTTGCGGTACCAGTGTTGGTGTTAAACCAGAATACGTAACAGCGGCACAGGAATCGGGTCGAGTCATTGCTGCAAAGAATATGCACTTAGTGTATGGCGGTGGCAATCTTGGACTAATGGGGATCATTTCAAATGTTGTACATGATGGAGGCAGTCAAGTCTTAGGAATCATCCCAAAACCCTTGGCGGAGGCGAATCTTATTGGATCATCTAACAGCGAGGAACTAAGTCTGAACGACTGGTAGAGATGATTAACCGTGCTGATGCTTTTATTGCTTTGCCATGAGTCTTGGGCACGATGGAGGAAATTTTTACAGTACTATCTTGGGCAAACTTGAACATACACCAGAAACCGCTTGGACTGTACAATGTTGATGGATTTTATGATTTTCTTTGTGTGTTTCTTGATGATGCCCGGAGAAATGGGTTCGTGTCAAAACCTATAAAAGAACTCTTCTTTACTACCAGAACTGCCCCGGATTTAATTGACCAAATCTTAGCCTTTGAACCTCAAATTGACCCCATTCTTTCCAAGATAAACTGGTCCGATAATGATCGTGGTAAGAGGCGTCGAATAAATCTGGATCTTAACCTTTAACTTTTCATTTAGATGTAGAATTTCAACTAATCAGGTACGATTTTCTAAACTCTTCTTCTACTGTTTAAGACATTGGGGACAATGTCTCATTTAGGTTTGGGGGAGGAGAATAGTTAAATTGTATCTTGTTCTTATTGTTTTATTTTTAGTCAAAATGTTTCGAAAAAGCAAAAAAAAATTGAAAAATTTTACAAAAACCAAAAAAATATTTTGTATTTTTGTGTTTTTATTTGATTAATCAGGTGAAATTGGTGTGAGATAGCTGTGTAAGGAATTTCCATTCCTGAGACGTATCTCAACCTATTTCGGAACAAATTAATTTTTGTTTATTTCCTTTTAAATTATTTAATTTGTGAATCTTCATATGCTCAGTTGACAGGTATTATCAGTATACATGATAACATACAAACATGAGCTGTAATTGAAAATTTTGTAATATTCAGTACTCTAGTTTAATTGGAGGAAGCATCTAAAAAGAGATGGGATAAAAAAAAAGAAAAAAAATGTATAAAAAAAAACGTCTGAGATCCGAGTTATTAAGTCTGTAAGAGTGTCTTAACACCTAGTGCCCTAAAACCAATCTGGTTTGGGAGTCACTGGCCCAAAGCTCGTTACATGGATCGAAGATGTTGCCAAAAAATATATATATCTGAAGTCTGAGTAATTAAGTCCGTAGGGGTGTCTTAACACCTAGTGCCCTAAAGCCAACTGGTTTAGGAGTCACTGACCCAAAACTCGCTACATAGATGGATGATATTGTATATAAATAAAAAAAAAATCAAAAATCAAAGAAAAAAAATCAGAAAAGTCAGAAAAATTATTCCATTGCTTAAAAAAAGTGTGAAATCTGATATAACTGTAGGACAAAAATATTACTTTCTTCTCAACTGCACTTGTGACTATTGTGGGCAAAAATGAGTTGATTAATATTTTAGTTGACTGTGTATATGGAGAATGGTAAAAATAATAGGAGAATTTACTTAGTCTGTAATTTAGAATGAAACAAAACAACTATTGACATGGATTAGATGTTTCATCTGTTTAGTCACTAACTTCTTTGTTCTCTTTTCTCTTGTCTTTTTGCTTTTGTGTGTATTAGTTTTATTATCTTTTTACTTTATAAGACATTTGTGGGTATCGTCGCTGTAAACCCTCACGAGACTACAACTCGTCCACTAGAGACACCTAGGGTTTAAAGGCTTGTTGCATACGCTAAATGCAACCGTGATCCCTACGAAAGTGGCTTAGTTTATTTTAATTATTTCTTGTATTTTATTTTATTGTTTTAACTCGAGACTAGCAAAATGTTAGGTTGTGGGTGTGATGAGTGGAAAATATATCAATATTAACTACCCATTTTACTTAATATTTTGTTTAGTTTCTTGGTTTGATGAATATTTTGATATGTTTTAGTTTATTTTGCAGATAACATAATATTGGGACTCAATGAAATCATTTAGGATGAAATGTGGGTCAAATAAGGGCAAATATTGGACTTGACATATTAATTTGGAGATTGGAAACTTGAAAGGGCGTTTTGACGAAGTGCAGTTTTGGAAATTCAAGTTTTGCGCATCTGTCGTATTTTGGGCATAACTCTTACTTACTCCGATATAGGATTGAGCTGATTCAAGTTCCAGATTAAAGAAGACTCAATGATCTACAACGTTTAAGAACAAAATAATTTCTAATTCTGAATATTTCATGACCGAAATTGATGAAACATCTGGAAGTGTGTTATGTGTAATTATTAAAGTCATTTTCAAAGGAAATAATAAAATAAAATAAAAATAGTCAAACTCCTACCAACATGATAGAAATTAGTGGAGCAATTAGTGGAGCAATTAATATGGATTTGGTGGAGCAATTAGTGGAGCAATTAATAATGGATTTGGTGGATGATTTGATGTGGAAAATTTTTCCTGTAAATACCAACACATTTCATTTGTAAATTCATAATTTCTTCTTTGAAATTCCTTAGGAATAACTAAGAAGATTGTATATTGTTTGTTTATTTACAGCTTTCAGTAATTAATTTCCACTTTCGCACTTTCTTTTCTTTACTTTTCAGTTTTTACTTTCCGCAATTTACTTTTACGCACAGTACTTTCCTTTCTTTACTTTTTCATTTTTTACTTTTCAAGCAATGAGGAGGTAACTCCCCCTTACTGGTGTAAAAGGTAAAGGTTTTATTATTGCTATTTAGATTAATCTCCCCTAATTATAATATATAAACTATTTAAAATCTGACTTAACGAGGATACCGCCATATTGGTCGGTTGGTAATTAATTATAAATTGGTTTTAACTTGACTAAGCATGGATACCGCCCGGTTGGTCGGTTGGTAATTAATTATTAATTTGAGTTAATTATGATACCGCCTATATGGTTGGTTGATAATTATCACGGAAAAGTTAATATATTATATTAAGGGAGATATCTAAAATAGTAGTAATAAAAGTGGATCCTCTAACCCCCATCATTTTCTTTTATTGTACTTTTCCTTTATTTACATTTCAGCAATTTACTTTTCAGCAATTTATTTTTCAGCATTTTACTTTCCAGCAATTTACTTTTCAATAATTTAATTTTTAGCATTTACTTTATGTCTTTTCATTTATTTAAGTTTTTACTACCCGTAAATATATGTCGTAACTAAGCCAGTTATCTGGGGTTGTGATGAAGTCCAATATCACAGGTTTATAAGGGGTTAAATTACGGTTTGGGTAATATAAAGGTTTATTTATTGAGCCTTAATCTTAATGCATCTTATTAACTGACCATTAATAAGATTGATTCGGTAAACTTAAAATGAACTTGGAAAATGGATTTTAGGTTTAAGACCTTAGACTTAATAGCCAACGATCTTCCTTGAGGATAGATAACCCTTTAATAGATTTCCTTACAGGATAGAAATACACATGTCGGGCGGGGGTAGCCGTAATTGGAACTTAATCTTAATAAATTCAGATATCTTGGTTAACATAGGAATATGATTAATTGGGTTATACTGGGTATTTGTATTTGACCATCGGAATAGGCTTTTACATAATTTCGTGTTCCAGGTTAATAAACCAATATATTACACAAATGTAAATTAACCACTTCATCTCTTAAAAAGATATTGGAAAGATTCACAACCCTGAATAGTTTTATAAATTTGAATTTTCTTCAATCTACTTTCAAGCAATTTTATCTTCTTGTTTTAAGTTTTCAAGTCACCACCCAATCAAACAACCAATCCATTAGAAACTTGTAAATATTTAACTTCATAAATTAATAACAAAAGGTTTTAAGTGCTCGTGGGATTGATACTTTTATACTACTTGAACGATACGTGCACTTGCGTTATACGTGTGTGATTACGCGCCGGTCAGGAAGCCATCGTCTTATTACTCCAAGGGCTTTATTACAGTGTTGTTGATTCATATAAGTTATGTAAGACACATATAATAAAGATTGCCATTTTATTAATTAATGAAAATATTACAAATACATGTACATATAGCCCATCCACAAGTTGGGTATAGGGCATATCCCTAACACGTACCCGTAAGCATGACAGAGGTTTTAAGCTCCGGTTTCAAGTCCTTCTCTGCTTGCTTTATCAGATTATGCAATTCTGCTAAAGTAGCTTCTTTATTAGACAGATGAAACTGCATAATAAAGTTAGAGAAGTCTTTTGGTAAGGACTGAAGAATTAGATCCTATCTCATGATCCATGATGAACCCGAGGTTGGCCAATTTTTCAATGTGGCCAATCATCTTAAGCACACGTCCACTAACAGATCCTTCCTTATGCCTTGTTTGGAATAAGGCACAAGAAACTTGGAATCTCACGGTATGAACGGAAGTTGTATACAACTCCTTCAAGTGAAAGATGATGGTTTGAGCATCCATATCTTCGTGAGCTTTGTGAAGTTCGTCCGACATAGAGCCAAGCATTATGCAAACTGCTTGCTCATCATCATCGACGTGTTTCTTCCAAGCATCAAATGTATTTTAGTCAGAATCTTTTGCGGGTTCAGGGGAAATGGTCTTTCAAGAACATAGAGAATTTTTCCTTGTCATAAGATAATTTTAAGGTTTCTAAACCAGTCATTGTAGTTGTCCCCTTTGAGCTTATGCTCATCAAGGATGGAACGAAGTGATATTCTGTTTGCCATTTGAATGTTGTGAAATATTTTAACCCACCTATTAGAGAGAATGTTAAAATTAGGAATATGTTTTCATTAATGTTTCATAATAACATGGGATTTTAATATTATGAAGTTGCTCCCACTCAATTGTTTTAAGATTTTAAGCAAATCTCATCAACCCCAATATAATGGATTTCTTGTGGGCAAGGATCCCATTATCATCATTTCACAACTCCGACTAGGGCCAGTCGTTATAAAATACGATAATTAGGTAGGTTCCCAACTATTTATGATATAAATCACAATTCTTGATCATTGGGTTGGGCAATAAAACATGCCATAGCTTATGCTAGTCCTTGTGGACACCCAATCTTTGCCACTAAGTTATAAGACCACGCCTAAGGGTCGGTGCGTCTTATGACTCAGAAAAGTCAAACCATTGTCAATAGTACTATTTAGGGACAAATTGGTATTGGTCAGTCTGGTTGCCTATTCCTGCCAATACGGTTTAAGCCCTTTGGGTCTATACTTTACAATGGGAGGGAAATTTTAGACTTAAATTATTATTGAGGATTTTAGCAAGTTTAAGTGAATAACTGTCAAATGGAATCCTCCATTGAAAATTCCCAATAGGGAGGGTGGAACGAACTCTCTTAAATACCCTAATCTCTTAGGCTCTTATTGCCTTGGTGACAGGAATAAACAATAGATCCTCCAAATTAGTCCAACACTTTAAATATACTTTAAGGTAAGCTTTGAGTAAATGATTATCTAGACATCTTCACAGCTTTTCCTTTTGGCTATAAAAGGTAGTGAGTGAAGGAAGACACCAAATCATTATCTAACTCTAGTAATACCTTTGGTTAAATAACTTTAGTTTAGTAGAAAGTTTTATTAACGCTTTGGTCCCACCCCACTTGTATCTTTTATAATGTCTTTTATTATAAACAAGTGATTTATATTTATTAGCCTTAAAGGTAATAAATCACTAAGTTCATCAAGAAATAATTACTTAGCTAAGGGATAAGCATTACACTCTCTATTTCCTTAAAAAGTCTCTAGATGCTTGCACCCTAAAATAATCATGCCAATTCTAATCATACATAGAATCATCAAGCATATGAGTTTTAATATGTTGGAATTATTTTAGGCATTAAATAACTTTGATTAATATTTAATTATGATATTATATATTATTTTAATCAAATAAATTTAATATTCACATTTTTTACAGATATGTGAACTTTAAATGCAATTTCACAATTCAAATCTTAACCAATCATGCAAAACTTGTGCCTAAAAGTAAGTTCAGGGTGTTAGCTTTCCAACGAGCTTTTACACACCAATTGCGAGTTCAAATGAGAGAGAACTAATCAAAACAAAAATGGCGCTCTGATACCATTGTTGGGAAGCGACCGCGAGTGCGCAGCGGAAAATCAAGAAAAAATCAAATTATGATGCCGCTATCCATTTGCCCAAGACCCATTTGTTTTTATTATTCTACAAGCCTAGGCATGTTACTATATATTCTAAGCATAAAAACTCATAAAACATGCAAAGAACATAAACCTAAACATGTTAACTATCATAAGAACTATAATTAAAATAAAGAAAGAAAAAGACTTACTTGAACCGAAGACTCCTCCAGTCCAACTCCATAAAACTAAGAATTTAACTTACAAACTTAGCTCAAGTCGCCCTCCACTACAAGTTTCTCAACTTAGCAAGCTCTTCCAAAGAGCCCCCAAGTGTGTGGCCTCCAAAGGTGCACACACCAAAGCCAAAACTCAACGGCAAGACTAAGCCTTGAGTGCACGGGTATTTTGCCCTTGGTGCTAGCCTAGGCAAATACCTCAAAAATTTTTACTCGAGGTTCCTCTAGTCAATTAGACTTAAGGATCCTCAAAATTAGTGGCTTACTCTTAAACTTTAGAGTTGCTCACTTATATAAACCCAAGATATGAAAGGTTTGGTGCAAAAATTTGTAAAGAATTCATTGAATTTATATATAGGTGCTCCAAAGACAACAAAATTAATTAAGAATCCGATGTGGGATAAATGCTAATTTAATCTTAGTCATTGGATCTTAATCTAGTGGTTTAATGAGATTATAAAACCCTAATAAGAGTTTGGGCCGAATTGGAATTCAAAACAAATAACAAATAAAATTATTATTCACGTTACTATTCACATTTTTTTATTTATTTATTCCAATTCCCAAAGTGTCCCTATCGTCATTCACCACCAATCCCTAAGCCATTATGGAATCTCATAAATGATATGTTCAATAATTAAACACGTTGAACCATTTATGAACAATTCCTACAGCAATCATATATGCTGTTAAATTTGTACTGTGCACTATTAACCATTGATTTCGACTTTGTTGTGTGTGACCTTTTGGGTTCCCCTCAAGTTGGACATGAAATGAATCGTGATAATTTAATCTAACATAAATTATCCTCCGATCAGATGGTCGTTTGATTTCAATGACCAAGATTGACATCTAGCAACATGCCAAGGCCCCCAAATGAGAAGGAAAGATATATATACTCATTTTGTATGCGATTTACATATGATACGGTCTCTCGCCTCACTATATCCCCACTGTTTGACCTAGGGTATGGAAAGTGTCTATCCATATAGTCAAAGGTATGATGTTGATAGTGTCATGAATCGTGCTAAGCCAAGAATCTCACATGATTCTTCCGTTGCGGCCGCAGTCTCAAGCACTGATCACACATATCAACCCGCGAACTGGAATACTACTCTTATAAGAAAATATTATCCGAGAGAGTGGCGATTCTATGTTGTATCTTTACAAAGTTCATGTGTTTCAACAAATAACCCAATCATACCCTTATGACCGGATCTTTTGAACCGGGTAACGAGAATGTCAAAGTTATTTGATCCATACATAAGATTGTAAGGACCTCAAGTCTAAGGACTAGTCATACAATCGATACATGAAAGTTCTCACAGACACATGGGATAAACACTGAATGTGAAAACTTTCAGCGGTCAGTTCGATGGACACTAGTAACTCATGCATCCATGTGATACACCAAGCGGACGGATCTCCGCTAGTAGCCTATGATATCGGCTACCCCACTTAAGGGCGGATCATATCATCATACTAGTCTCTCCGCTTTGTGAATGCCCAGATTATTCACAAAACTATGACTAGGAACGTTTAAGAGTAATGATTCTCATAAGGCGTGGAAGCCATCATCTTATTACTCCAAGGGATTTATTACAGTGTTTGATGATTCAAATAAGTTATGTAAGACACGTATAATAAAGATTGCCATTTTATTAATTTATGAAAATATTACAAATACATGTACATATAGCCCATCCACAAGTTGGGTATATGGCGTATCCTTAATAGGTACGGTGCTTTGCTAGAAGCCAACCATGTCTTGTAAATCGGTAAGAATGTGGTACCGGGTACGCACGTGTTCGAATAGTCCGATGACTATATTTACTGCCAACATATCCAGGGATCTCTTGGTTCGCTTCCCGAAGATTCATCGATGACTTTGACTCGAACATAATTAATATGGGATTAATTATGAGAGGGAAAATTAATCTGGGATTAATTACGACAAGAATTAATCTGGGATAATTGCGTCGAGAATTTATCTAGGATTAAATTCGTTGAGAGGAGAGAACACGATTAATTTAGAATTAATCGGCAAAATGAATTCATAGTGAAATTAGATTTTACTATTTAATTAATTGGGCTAAAATAATATATTGGATATATTAATTGAAATAAGATTTCAACAATGGAATTAAATTGGACTTTAATTCAAGCGAACGAATTAATTTGGAATTAATTCGTAAGCGACTTTCATAATAATTTTGCAGGCATTATTATTCAATTAAATTGGATTTGATAATGTCGCAACGGTAAATTCGTTTATTTCGGATTAAACGACCCGGGCCCAAGCGAAGTGCATGTTGAGTTAGCCGACTTAAATTTGGAATTTAAAAGTGGTGGGGACCCCACTTCACTTACATCAACTTGTTGGACATGTTATGGAAGTGGTTAGGCTTGATTTATGAATTTGATTTGTTGAAAGTAAGGTTTGCTTTACTTATAAAACACTCAAGCTAATTCCAACACACAAACTTAGTATTTAAACCAAGTCAACTTTGGAAGTGTGACTAAGTTACTATTCATAGCAAACACAAAACTCTCTCTTCTTCCTCTCTTGCTTTGGCCGAAACTTCATCTCTCTTGGAGATAAATTTTTCTTTCAATTTTGATCAATGCTAGCACATTAAGAGTCAAAAGAAGGTGATAGGGAAACTCACCCAAGTGTTGGAAACACTCAAGAAAGCTTGGAGCTTCCATCTATATCCATGAAAGTTTTGAAATCTCATCCAACCAATGTAAGTTTTTTCGCAACTTTCTTTGGTAATTTTCACACACGAATCACTCTTAGAGATCCTTGGCATGTTTTAGGAACACTAACAATGGTATCAGAGCGAGATCTAAGCTTGATTTGGATTTAGGGTTTATGGACTTTATTTGGGATTTTTTTTGCTTGGAACTTGATTTTCCTAAATTGGTTGTTTGGTTGTGGTTGGATGATGATGAATTGGATATGTGCATCAATAGAATTGAGAAAAATTGATTGGATCAAAAATCCCCAATTCTTTACCCTTGGCCGAAACTTGAACCCTTAATTGCTCATGGTAATTTTTGATAATTAGACAATTGGATGTGTTATTGGCATGAAATATATATTAATTGTTGGTTTAATTGGATTGAAATCAAAATTGGATGTTAATTTCATGTTAATTGTCGTGAGTGAAGCATGTTTAATGGATTGATTTTACTTCAATTTGTGTTGGACATGAATTGGAATTAATGAGCATGATTAATTGATTTAATTAGTGTTTTGTAAACATTAGATTAGTTGATTAATTATGTTAATTACACTTGAATTGGATTAATGTAATTTGGAATAATGTATTAATTTAATTGTTGTAATTGGGCTTAATGGGCTTGATTGGGCCAAGTTTGGTTTTCGACAATTGGGTTGGATCCAATTGGGCCTAAAACCATTTACATAAAGTCCAAATATGACTATTGGGCCTTTAATAATTTAATTGGGCCTAATGAGCCTAAATTGATTTTGTGGCATATGGTGATTCCTATTTGGGTCTTGGCATTTTGGGTTTGATCCATATTGGCCAAAGCCCACGCCTAAAGAATTAATTAAAAGCTCATTGGACTTTAATTGAATAGTATTGGATACTAATTGGGCCTTTGAGACCAATTGGATTGGATTTGGAATCCAAGTCTTTAAGGCACATAAATAAGTGTAATTATTTAATTTTGAATTAAAAATGAATTAGTATTGGATACAATTTAAATTGGATTTAAAATTGTAGTTCGATATAATTCAGGAATACGTACTTTGAGTATTTATTCTTAAACGAGTTAGACTCGCGCAAATCAAATCGTTGTTTGAACATTGGATGGTCATTAATTCAAAGATTAATTAATTGGATTAGATTGATTGACTAACATGTTATATGTGAATATTTGGATGTATTGTATGAATAATGTATATCGGATGGATATTAGAAGGGTGAGGGAAATTTTGGAAATTATTGTAATAAATTTAGAATTTATTTAAATTGGACCTGCGTGTCCAGCCTATTATCTCTATTCTATTTATATTTCTCTTCTCACCAATTCCCCTCAATGAAAATGAGGTTTCTTTTAGTGTTATGTAATTGGGTAGAAGTATGAATAGTGCTAACAAGAGAGAAGAACGTGAGAGATTTGTTATAGGAACAAATTTGTTATATATCCATCCGTATATCATTATTAATTTATTTCGCGCCTTATTATGCTTTTATAATGCATGCTTAAGGGTGTATGATGAGACCTAATCAAAGATAATAAATTGGTTTCCAATTATGCAAAAAACCCTCACCAAATATTAAGCGTTTTTCCTTCTATTGAGTGGTTCTCTCTCAAGATCCAAGATTGGCATTGGTTTGTTGGCCAAAGTCAAGATCAATGTCCATCGCGGATGTGTTTGAACCACGAAAGCTTTATTCTATATCGCATGTCTTGGGCGGTTGTGATTTGTTGGCCAAAGTCAATGTCATTTCTAGTTCATCGACGTGGATTACGAAGCTTTCCCACTGTCAATGGGTCCCGCTTAACTGGAATCATTAAGCTTGTTGAGCCAAAGCCAAGGCTTAGTTGATTCAGAGGAAATAGGTTAGGAAATATATTGGATAATTTACATATATTGGATATATGTTTCGGACTTGGAGGTCCACTTACTGGATCTAGGAATTGGATGGGATCCAATTGATCTTAGAGATCTACCTAGTTAAGTTTCATACAGCTTGTTGGCCAAAGTAAAGGTTGTGTGTTATTTAACGGGATCCTAGCCCACTAGGAAACTAGGTTCCCGAGTACTCCACAGAGGGTTAGAGGCTCGCCGAAAAAATAGTGGGAGGCAAGTATTAAATTTTCAATTTCGTTTAAATACTTGCCAATACACGCTCCTTATTTTATTTATCGTTGTTATAAATTTATTAGTTGGACTAATATTTTTTTATTACTTTCTATGAACAATTGGACTGTACTTAAAATACTACTCCACTTGTAGTTGGTTATATAGTTGAACTATAGTAACCATTACATTTTGAGTGTACCCGAAATCATTGATTGGATAGTTGGACTATTGCAATCGAGATGGCTGGAAAGATTAGCGTTTATGGATATAATCCTGGGTGAAAATGTCTTTAACGGCGTAAATTTTCCAGATTGGGAAATGAATCTCAGGATAGTCCTGGGAGCTGAGAAGTTACTATATTGGATAGAGAAACCTCTCGGGCCTGAGCCCGGAGTTGAGCAAATAGTAGAACATGAGCTTTAGAAGAGACTCATCGTGATGATAACTTTAGTGCTCAATCCGTTATGCTTGTTCCAATGACATCTTAATTTCGTCGTCAGAACAAATGATTGGATCGTTATAGTATGATGTTGAAATTGAAGGATCTTCAGAGATCTAATCTTAGATCTCAGAAGTATGAATCGCAAAAAAAGCTTTATCGCTCGTGTATGTCAGAGGGTACATCTGTCGAGCACTAGGTGTCGCAGATGATTGCTGACATCGAACAGTTAAGTTAGCTGGGCATTGACTACGAGGCCGAGACTTCTATAGATTTGATCTTACAGTCTCTGCCCGAATTCTGGGGCGGGTTCATCATGAACCAAGAGAAAACTCTTGGAGAGTTAATGGCTATGCTCAATGAGGCAGAGCCAGAGCTTCCAAAAGGGCAAGAAGCGTAAGGCGCATCTTACTTTGACATCTCAGAAGGCCAAGGCTTGGCCGAAGGCTTCTGGGGTGTAAAGAAAAGGGCAAAGGCAAAATCGTCACAGTCTTCTGGGAAGACTAATGACATATCCCAAAATGTCTGCCTAAATTATGGCAAATGGGGTCACTGGAAGCGTGATTTATTTGTGGCATTGTCGTCTAGGACGCATTAACAAGACTCGTATATCCACTCTTTTGAAGAATTGATACATGGACAGATTTGATCCTAAATCATATGACATCTACGAATCTTGTTTATTAGGCAAAGTGCCTAAAATGCCTTTTAGTGGTAAAGATGTACATGCCACCGAGCTGTTAGCCCTCGTTTATGGTGACGTAATGGGCCCATATCTAGGTAGGCTAGAGGTAGATAAAAATACTTCATAACCTTTATGGATTTTGCATCGCATTATGGTTATGTGTTTCTTAAGAAACATAAATCGGAAACTTTTGATAAATTCAAAGAGTTTCGACATGAAGTAGAAAAACAGACCGGTAAAAGTATTAAAACATCACGGTTGGACCGTGGTATAAAATACTTGAGCAATGAGATTCTCGATTACTTGAAAGAGTATGGTATTTTTTTTATAGTGGACTCCACCCGGAACACCTCAATTGAGTGGTGTGTCCGAACGAAGAAACCGGACTTTGTTGGACATGGTTAGGTTAATAATGAGTCGCACTGAGCTACCAATTTCCTTCACGGGATACGCATTGAACAATGCAATACTTATTTTGAATAAGGTTCCATCAAAGTTTGTTGGACAGACTCCATATTAAATATAGACAGGAAAGAAACCAGGTTTCTCATTCCTGAAGATTTGGGAATGCTGGGCATATGTTTGGATGTTACCAAACTATAACCCAAATCGGACAAGTGCCCATTTGTAATTGGTTATCTTAGGGAAACCAATTCCACAACTCACAAGAGAACAAAGAAATTTGTTGCTCTCCATGCGGTTTTCCTAAGAGGAATTCCTAAATGCAGTGGTAATTGGGAGGAAAGTAGAACTCGATGAAAATCGGAGTGATACTGTTCCAGACACTGATCCCTTACAGAACACGAACAGTTCATCAGGGATGAGAGTGTTCCACAATCTTCTAATACACAAGAACCGCGTAAGTCGGAGAAAGTCAGAAAACAACCTAAGAGTTATGGGTTTCTGATTTCACCTCATATAGATAACAATCTTATTGAGGAAGACGAACTGACTACATATGAGGAAACGATACAAGGTATCGACTCCGGTTTATGGCAAAGTGCCATGAATTCTGAAATGGATTCCATGTATACCAACCAAGTTTGGACACTGGTTGATGTACCAGAAGGCATTGTGCCTATTGGTAGCAAATGAGTCTTCATGGTGAAGACACACATGGATGGCAACATACAAAAGTACAAAGCTAGGCTTGTAGCGAAATGGTATCGTCATCAACATGGTGTCGACTACGACGAAACCTTTTACCTGTTTCCATTATTAAATCCATTCGAATAATACATGCTATTGCTGCATACTTCATAATGAAATATGGCAGATGGTCATCAAAACCACTTTCCTTAACGGAAACCTTTTGAAGGATGTTTTATACAACACCCTGACGGTTTTTTCATACCAAAACATGCAAACGAGGTTTGCAAGTTAATTCAATCCATTTATGGATTGAAGCAATCATTGCGTTCTTGGAACCAATGTTTTGATGAGATCATATTACAATATGGTTTCATACAAAACGAAGATGATTCTTGTGTATATAAGAAGGTTAGTGGGAGCGCACTGATATTGGATGTCCTATACATTGATGATGTATTATTTTTTGGAAATAACATTCCCATGTTAACAATCGGTGAAAGCTTTGATTTCATTAAAATTATCCATGGAATACTTGGGAGATGCAACCTTTATTCTAGGAATAAGGATCTACTTGGATAGATTTAAAAGTTGTTGGCACTCTCCGAGAACTTGTACATTGAAAGACATGTATGAGACCTGGTGTCTCATATGCTTTGAGCATGTGGAGTCACAATCAAGCCGATCCAGTTGATGGTCACTGGATTGATGTTAAGAACATCCTTAAGTATCTTAGAGGAACTAAGGATGCTTTCTTAATTTATGGAGATTGAGAACTTGAGGTGACTAGGATCACCAATGCAAGTTTCCAAACCGATAAAGACGACTATAAATCGCAATAAGGGTACATATTTTGTTTAACAACGGAACAGTGAGCTGGAGATCTTCCAAGCAAAATATTGTTGCCGATTCAACAACAAAAGCGGAATACATTGCTGCGGCTGAGGAAGCAAAAGAAGCATTTTGGATCTATAAAATTCCTAATTGGATTAAGAGTAGTTTTGTTAGCAGCTGAGCTGGGCTACAGCAAAGGCTATGGAATTGTGGTATCATCAATGATCCAAGTATGTACTTCGACAATTTCATCTGATTCGTGAGATCATACATCGTGGCGATGTCAAGATCAAAAGATCATTTCAGATGATAGATTTACATATCCACGGGCGAAAGTGATATCTCAGCATAAACATGAGCGACCCGTACATAGTTCGGGTGTTAGACATTTGAATGATTGGCTATAGGCCAAGTGGGAGATTGTTGGACAATTATGAACCATAGCATCACTATTGTTTAAAGGACATGGTGTTCTTGTACAAAATTAACTATGTGACAAAGGAAATTACTCTTTTATCATTTGTAATTGGATTACTCAGATATATAAATGATAAAAGTCCCTATGATTAGTACCGGATTAATAAGATATGAGACAATATTAATCCATGAAAGGTTTAATCATTAAATATCCCTAGTCGTAGTATTATCGAGACTGGACATCGATAATGCGAAATAGGCTAGTATTGCACTTATGCGCGTTATGGAAGCTTAACGACATAGTTCTCATATATCTAAGTATTGCATACTTATGCAAGTGTGATATGAGGTTCTGTTATCCGTTGGAACAGAAACAGCTTCGCTCTGGATAGAGCCTTCGGAATCCCATTGGTAGTATGACTATGTGTCTATGGGAATCTGAATCAGGGTAGGTGTATTTGGTCTTAATCTGAGACTTGCATCGCTAATACTTGCTACAATCAGTATACTTTAGTTTTGGTCGTCTGGGGCTTTCACGGGTCTGTGTACGCCTCTTCTGGGTATACTGAGAATCGTAGTGTGTTGGGTGTGATGTCAAGATAGAAGTATCATATCAGTCAAATGGAGATGATGATCACTCATGATGCAGAACTGGTACTCTAAAGTGCTGCAGCCATCGGGAAAGTCTGACTGGGTCATGACTTTCCGATCAAAGAGACTAGTTGCTAGTGATCCGATATATGCTTCGTACGGGGCAGACACAATTCCAACCCCAGGCCTAGCATGTGACATCCGATATTGGATCGTAATACGCAATACTTAGTACACTACGCCTGATAAAGATTATATATTCCTTTTAAAGAATATTTCTGGAGAATTGGGTCGGCACAGTGCTTTGCTAGAAGCCAACCATGTCTTGTAAATCAGTAAGAACGTGGTACCGGGTATGCACGTTTCGGATAGTCTGTTGACCGTATTTACTGCCAACATATCCATGGATCTCTTGGGTCGCTTCCTGAAGATTCACCGATGACATTTGACTCGAACAGAATTAATCTGGGATTAATTATGAGAAAAAAAATTAATCTGGGATTAATTACGGCAAGAATTAATCTGAGATTAATTACGTCGAGAATTTATCTGGGATTAAATTCGTTGAGAGGAGAGAACGCTATTAATTTAGAATTAATCGGCAAAATGAATTCAATAGTGAAATTAGATTTTACTATTTAATTAATTGGGCTAAAATAATATATTGGATATATTAATTGAAATCAGAATTCAACAACGCAATTAAATTGGACTTTAATTCAAGCAAATAAATTAATTTGGAATTAATTCGTAAGCGACTTTCGTAATAATTTTGCAAGGCTTTATTATTCAATTAAATTGGATTTAATAATGTCGCAACGGTAAATTCATTTATTTCAGAATTAAACGAACCTGGGCCCAAGCAAAGTTGCGTGTTGAGTTAGCCGACTTAAATTTGGAATTTAAAAGTGGTAGGACCCACTTCATTTACATCAACTTGTTGGACATGTGATGGAAGTGGTTGGGCTTGATTTATGATTTGATTTGTTGAAGGTAAGGCTTGCTTTACTTATAAAACACTCAAGCTAATCCAACACACAAACTTAGTATTTAAACCAAGTCAACTTTGGAAGTGTGACTAAGTTACTACTCACATCAAACACAAAACTCTCTCTTCCTCCTCTCTTGCTATGGCCAAAACTTCATCTCTCTTGGAGATAAATTTTTTCTTTCAATTTTGATCAATGCTAGCACATTAAAAGTCAAAAGAAGGTGATAGGAAAACTCACCCAAGTGTTGGAAAGACTCAAGAAAGCTTGGAGCTTCCATCTATATCCATGAAAGTTTTGAAATCTCATCCAACCAATGTAAGTTTTTCCGCTACTTTCTTTGGTAATTTTCACACACGAATCACTCTTAGAGATCATTGGCATATTCAAGGAACACTAACAATAACTTGAAATTAACAGGAAGTGGGCTACAAATTGGCTTACAATCTTCCATGTCGAACCACCTTAAGATATTCTTCAAGTAATGTTTCTAAGAAAGCCAAAATTTTCTGTTATTTCTGTTTCAGTGTATTTGCACCCTAGAATCTTATTTTCTAGTCCCATATCCTTCATGTAAAACTCCCTAGCTAACTGTGCCCTTAATTCTTGGACTCGATCTTTGTTAGGGTCTACTACTAACATGTCGTCCACATACATTAGCAAAATAATAAAGTCATTATTTTCAAACCTCTTGTAAAATGTACAATAGTCTGAACCGAGTCTGTTGTGTTGGATAATTATAACCCATAGCATCACTATTTGTACAGATCATGGTGTTTTTGTACAAATTAACTATGTGACAAAGGAAATTGCCCTTTTATCATTTGTAATTAGATTACCAAGATGTATAAATGATAAAAGGTCCATATGATTAGTTCCGGATTGAGATGATATGAGACAGTATCAATCCACGAAGGTTTAATCATTAAATATCCCTAGTCAGAGTATTATCGAGATTGGACATCGATAATGCGTAAAAGACTAGTATTACACTTGTGCGCGTTGTGGGAGCATAACGGCATAGTTCTCATATATTTGGGTATAGGATACTCATGCAAGTGTAATATTAGGTTGTGTTTACCGATGGTACATGAACAGCTTTACTCTGGATAGACCCCTCGGAATTCCATTGGTAGTATGACTATGTGTCTATGGAAGTCCGAATCAGGGTAGGTGTATTTGGTCTTAACCTGAGACTTGCACCGCTAATACTTGCGACAATCAATGTACTTTGGTTTTGGTCGTCCAGGGCTTTAACAGGTTCTCTGTACGCCTCTTCTGGGTATATTGAGAATCGTAGTGTATTGGGTGTGATGTCAAGACAAAAGTATCACTCCAGTCATAGTGGAGATGATGATCATGTAGGATACGGAACTGGTGCTCTTATGTACTGCAGTCATCGGGATAATATTACTAGGTCATGATTATCCGATTATAGAAACTATTTACCAGAGATCCAATATGTGCTTCGTACGGGGCAGACATAATTCCAGCCCCAGGCCTTGCACGTGACATCCGATACTGGATTGTAATACGCAATACTACGTATACTACGCCTGATATAGATCACATATTCCTTTAAGAATATTTCTGGAGAATTGGGTAGGCACGGTGCTTTGCTAGAAGCCAACCATGTCTTGTAAATCGGTAAAAACGTAGTACTAGGTACGTATGTGTTCGGATAGTCTGACGACCGAATTTACTGCCAACATATCCAGGGATCTCATGGGTCGCTTCCCGAAGATTCACCGATGACGTATGACTCGCACTTTATTAATCTGGGATTAATTAATAAGAGAGAGAAAATTAATCTGGGATTAATTACAGAGATATTTTATCTGGGATAAAATATTATTTATTGAGAGAGAACGGTTAATTTGGAATTAATCGATAAAATAATATATTTGATATATTATACGAAATTGGATTTCGACGCAGAATTAAAATTAGATTTTAATTCGGGCAAACGAGTTAATTTAGAATTAATTCATTAGCGACATGAATAGTAATTTTGCTAGGCAAAATTATTTAATTGAATTTGATTTAATTACGTCGCAATGGAAAATTCGTTAATTCAGAATTAGCGAACCCGAGCACATGAGTGTTTGCTGACGCACTCGCATTTCGAATTCAAGTGCGGCCCACAAGTCACATCAAGCGTCAAATCATTAGTCACTTTGATTGATGTGATGTCTAGTCACTTTGAGTGATGTGACAACTTGTCACTTGTGATTGATGGTAGTGGTTGGATGGCTTAAATGCCATTTACCAAATTTTGAATTTGGTATATCTTTATTTGACTTTCTTTTCTCTTTATTCTCTTCTCCATTTTCGGTCTGGGACCAAAAATTTTCATCTCCAAAATCTGCCATTGCCGAGAGCATGGTAGAAGCTTTGTGAAGATTTGTTGCAAGTTTTTCACAAGTGCTAGCACACTTAATGAGTCTTACAAACGTGATAGGGAAACCCACCCGTGGGCATGGAATCCACACCAAGCTTGGAGCTTGGCCGAGCAAATGGAGCCCAAAATGGAGTAGCAAAACCGAGAGCACCATGGAAGGAAAGCTTGAAGATTTTTGTTGTTCCTCGCATCGCAAAAGCCAATCAAATTTCTTATACCAACAACTCGGTGCCTGTTTGAGACCATATAGAGATTTGTTCAACCTGCAAACCAAGTTCTCATTGCCTATTTCAACAACATCTTCTGATTGGAACATATAAATTTATTCTTCAAGTTCTCCATAAAGAAATGAAGTTTTCACATCCAAATATTCCCGATGTAGGTCAAAAGTAGCCTACATAGCCATGACTACTCTGAATGTTATAAGTCGAATCACTGGAGAAAATATCTCGTTGTCATTCTGAGCATTTCCTTTCACCACCAATTATGCATGATACCGTTCCATTTGATCATTGTTATCTCGCTTGATCTTGTAGACCCATTTATTACCAATGGCTTTTCTTCCACATGGTAATGGTACTAGATCTCATGTATTGTTTATGTGCAAAGCTTCCATTTCTTCTTGCATTACTGTTATCCATAAAGATGCATTTACATCTTTTGTAGCTTCATGGAAAGTTGATGGCTCTCCATCCTCTATTAGAAGACAGTATATAATGTTACTCTTCGTATCATACACTGAGTGCCAACCTGGAGGTATTCTCTCTCGAGTTGATCGATGAACTTCAGAAGCTTCAAACTCAATTGGTTCTGGTACCTCGTGCTCTGGTGCTACTTCAGAAGAATCTGAATATTATTGTTCTGGATTATTTTCTACCAGTATTGTTGTAGTATATGTACTTTCTTTTGAAGTGCTATCATGTCTTTCTTTCTGCAGTTAATCTTCTGCAAATATAACATCTCTGCTAATGATGATCTTGTGGGTAGTAGGATCCCACAAGCGATACCCCTTTGCTCAATCAGCATAACCCAAAAGAATATATTTTCTAGATTCTGGATCTTGCTTTGTTCTTTCTTGATCGTTGTACATCATATACACAAGACAACAAAAAATTTTGAAGATATGAGTAATCAGCTGGATTATCGTTCCACATCTCCATAAGTGTCTTCAAATCATTGGCAGTTGATGGAGATCTATTTACAACATAACATGTTGTAAATACTGCTTCTGCCCAAAAGCATTTTGGTAGACTAGTTGTTCTAAGTATAGCTCTTACTCTTTCCAACGGCGTTTTATTTATCATTTCTGCCACCCCATTTTGTTGAGGAGTGTATGGTGTAGTAGTCTACCTTTTGATGCCTTCTTGCTGACAATATGCATCAAAATCCTTGCTGCAATATTCTCCTCCATTATCTATCCTTAGACACTTTATTATCCTTCCAGTTTCAACTTCAATTTGTGCTATGAAGTTTTTGAAAACTGACATCACATCTGACTTGTTTTTGACCAGATACACCTAACATCTTCTAGAAAAGTCGTCAATACATGATACAAAATATTTTGCTTTCGCCAGAGATTGAATCGGTGCTTCCCAAACATCAGAGTGAATCAACTCTAAAATGATTTTACTCCGAGCACTTAACTTGCTGAATTTTAATCTGTTTTACTTACTTGTAACACAATGCTCACAAAACGGTAGAATGATTACTTTCAAGCTTGGGAGTAGCTTTTGATTGACGAGAATCTTCATTCCTTATTCTGAAATGTGGCATAGTTTTTGTTGCCACAACATAGAAGCTTCCTCTCCAAAATCTAGTGATTCTACCGATGTAGTTGCTTCCTAAATTGAGTCTCTCAAAAGCATATACAAGTTTGCTGAGATCTTTTCAGCCTTCAAGACTGTAAGTACTCATTTCACCATTTTTAATACCCTATTTTCATCAACGGTATTGTATCCGAGGGTATCTAACTGTCCAACTAACATAAGATTTTTCTTTATTCCCACAACATGTCGAACATCTTGTATAATACAAATAGTACCATCGTACATCTTTATTTTGATGGCTCCAATCCCAATAATTTTCAAGGCATGATCATTGCCTAGAAAAATTGATCCTCTAGAGACAAGCTCATAAAGATAGAACTATTCTCTCCTAGATGTCATGTGCCATGTTCCTACAGAATCAACCAACCATGCATCACTTAACCGTTTTCTGCTATCATTGGACGTTATTGCTATTGTTGGGTTATCTAAGAACAAGCCGATGATCTATTTAAGCATAAATAAGTTTGAATCCTCAAAGTAAGATTGCGGAAAAGATACTCACTTTGATTGGCTATATGGATGTGTATATAACAAAAATTTTGCTCCTTTGTGTAGTGCTTCAAGCTCCTCTTTGATTGTATGGTTGAACTCCAAGCTTTGAATCAAGAATTCCAAACTCTAGGGATTGTTTCCCTATCACCTTTGTAGACTCCTTTAAGTGCTAGCTTAGGAAAAATTTGCTACAAAATTTCCTTATCACTAAGAGCAACTCTCGGCAATGTGCAAAGAGAAGAGAGAGAGATGCATTCACGGTGAAAGAGAAGAAAATAGAGTGGTGAGTGATATGTTTTTATTTTCCAAAATCAAAGTAAGTAATACCAAATCTCAAAGTTTGGTAAAGGTCACTCACCTTTCAAATAAAATAATGGAAGTGTGTTTTACAAGTTAAAAAATCATCTAACAACTCCTATCACAAAAAAGTGATGAGATTGACTAGTGATGTGACTTTATGTGGGCCCCACTTTAATTCAAAATCTGAGTGGGCCCGCTAAACACATTCCGGGCTCGGGTTCGTTAATTTCGAATTAACGAATTTTTCGTTACGACGTTAATTTAATATTAAAGTCGCTTACGAATTAATTCTAAATTAATTCGTTCGCCCGAATTAAAATCCAATTTTAATTCCGCGTTGAAATCTAATTTCAATTAATATATCGAATATATTATTTTAATCGATTAATTCCAAACTAATCGTTCTCTCTCTTTTAATCGAATTTTATCCCATATAAATTCTCGTCGTAATTAATCCTAGATTAATTTTCTCTCTCTTCTAATTAATCTCAGATTAATTATGTTGGAGTCAAACGTCATCGGTGAATATTTGGGAAGCGACCCATGAGATTCCTGGATATGCTGCCAGTAAATCCGATCGTCGGACTATCCGAATACGTGCGTACCCGGTACCACGTTCTAACCGACTTACAAGACATGGTTGGCTTATAGAAAAGCGTCGTGCCTGCCCAATTCTCCATAAATAATCTTTTAAGGAATATATAATCTTTGTCAGGCGTAGTATACGTAGTATTGCGTATTGTGATCCAGTATCGGATGTCACATGCAAGGCCTGGGGCTGAAATTGTGTCTACCCCGTACAAAGCATATTTCGGATCACAAGCAACTAGTCTCTTTAATCGGATAATCATGACCTTGTCATATTATCCCGATAGTTGCAACATAATAGAGTACTAGTTATGTATCCATGCATGATCATCATCTCCATATGACTGAAGTGATACTTCCATCTTGACATCACACCCAATACACTACGATTCTCAATAAACCGAGAAGAGGCATACACAGAACCTGTTAAAGCCCCGGACGACCGAAACCAAAGCATATTGATTGTCACAAGTATTAGCAATGCAAGTCTCAGGTTAATACCAAATACACCTACCCTGATTCGAATTCCCATAGACACATAGTCATACTACCAATGGGATTCTGAGGGGTCTATCTAGAGCGAAGTTGTTCTCGTACCATCGGTAAACACAACCTCCTATCACACTTGCATAAGTATCTAATACTTAAATATATGAGAACTATGCCGTTATGCTTCCACAACGCGCACAAGTGCAATACTAGTCTATTCTGCATTATCGATGTCCAGTCTCGATAATACTACGACTATGGATATTTAATGATTAAACCTTCATGGATTGATACTGTCTCATATCTTATAATCCAGAACTAGTCATAAGGACTTTTATTATTGATATATTCAAGTAATCTAATTACAAAATGATAAGATAGAAATTTCCTTTGTCACATAGTTAATTTGAATAAAAACCACAATGTCTTTTACAAATAGTGACGCTATGGGTCATAATTGTCCAAAAATCTCCCACTTGGCCTATAGCCAGTCACTCAAGTATCTAAAACCTGAACTATGTACATATCGCTTAAACTTTTGCTGAGGAATAACTTTCGTCAGCGGATCTGCAATGTTGTCATCTGATGTGACCTTCTCGATCTTCACATCGCCATGATGTATGATCTCATGAATCAGATGGAAACATCGAAGAACATGCTTGGATCGTTGATGAGACCGCGGTTTCTTAGCCTGCGCTATAGCTCCATTATTGTCACAATATAAAAGAACGGGCGCAGCTTCTAACGGAACTACTCCTAATCCAATTAGGAATTTACGGATCCAAACTACCTCTTTTGCTGCCTCAGCTGCAGCGATGTATTCCGCTTCTGTTGTTGAATCGGCAACAATCTCTTGCTTGGAATATTTCCAGCTTACTGCTCCGTTGTTCAAACAAAATATGTACCCGGATTGTGACTTACAGTCGTCTTTATCGGTTTGGAAACTTGCATCGGTAAACCCAGTTACCTCAAGTTCTCCATAGATTAAGAACGTATTCCTAGTTCGTCTAAGATACTTAAGAATATTCTTAACCGCAACCCAGTGACCATCACCTGTATCGGCTTGATAGCGACTACACATGCTCAAAGCATAGGAGACATCAAGTCGCGTACATATCATGGCATACATGATCGATCCGAATGCAGAAGCGAACGGGATCCGACTCATGTTGTCTCTCTCATCTTGAGTTTTATGACACATGTCCTTAGATAGAGAGACGCCATGTGACACTGGCAACAATCCCCTCTTAGACCGTTCCATGTTGAATATCTTCAACACTTTGTCAATATATGTGCTCTGGGAGAGTCCAAGTAGCTTTCTTGATCTATCTCGGTAGATCTTTATTCCCATAATAAAGGCGGCTTCTCCCAGATTTTTCATGGAGAATTTTAATGAAAGCCAAGCTTTCACCGATTGTAGCATGGGAATGTTATTGCCAATAAGCAATACTTCATTAACGTAAAGGATAATGAATGTCAGTGCGCTCTCACTAACCTTCTTATATACACAAGGATCATCCTCATTTTGAATGAAATCATATTCTTTTATGCTCTCATCAAAACATTGGTTCCAAGAACGCGATGCTTGCTTCAATCCATAAATGGATCGATTTAACTTGCAAACCTTGTTCGCATGTTTTGGTACGACAAAACCGTCAGGATGTTACATATAAACATCCTCCAAAAGGTTTCCGTTAAGGAAAGCGATTTTGACGTCCATCTTCCATATTTCGTAATCAAAATATGCAGCAATAGGAAGCATTATCTGAATGGATTTAATCATGGCAACGGGTGAAAAAGTTTCATCGTAATCGACACCATGTCGTTGACAATACCCTTTCGCTACAAGCCTAGCTTTGTACGTTTGTATGTTGCCATCCATGTCGATCTTCTTCTTGAAGACCCATTTGCAATCAATAGGCTTTACGCCTTCTGGTGTATCAACCAGTTTCCAAACTTGGTTGGTGTACATGGAGTCCATTTCGGATTTCTTTGCATCTTGCCATAAATCGGAGTCGATACCTTGTATCGCTTCCTCATAAGTAGTCGGTTTGTCTTCCTCAATAAGATTAATATCCACATGAGGTGAGATCAGAAACCCATACCTCTCAGGTTATTTTCTGACTTTCTCCGACCTACGTGGTTCTTGTGTATTAGAAGTTTGTGGTACAGTCTCATCCTTGATGAACTGTTCATGTTCCGTTAAGGAATCGGTGCCAGGAACAGTATCACTCTGATTTTCATCGAGTTCTACTTTCCTCCCACTTACCACTGCATTTAGGAATTCCTTTTCGAGGAAAACCGCATGTAGAGCAACAAATATTTTGTTCTCTTGTGGGTGGTAGAAGTAATATCCTTTGGTTTCCCTATGATAACCTACAAATAGACACTTATCCGATTTGGGTTCTAGTTTGATACCATCCAAACATTTAACGTATGTCCAGCATCCCCAAATCTTCAGGAATGAGAAACCCGGTTTCTTTCCTGTCCATATTTCATATGGAGTCTGTTGAACAAACTTTGACGGAAACTTATTCAAAATAAGTATTGCACTGTTTAATGCATATCCCCAAAAGGAAATAGGTAGCTCTGTGCGACTCATCATCGACCTTACCATGTCCAACAAAGTTCGATTTCTCCGTTCGGATACCGTTTAATTGAGGTGTTCCGGGAGGAGTCCACTGTGAAAGAATACCATACACTTTCAAGTAATCGAGAAACTCATTGCTCAAGTATTCTCCACCACGGTCCGACCGTAATATTTTAATACTTTTACCGGTCTGTTTTTCTACTTTGTATCGAAACTCTTTGAATTTCTCAAAAGTTTCCGACTTGTGTCTCATAAGATACACATAACCATAACGCGATGCATCATCCGTAAAGGTTACGAAATATTCATATCCACCTCTAGCCTGGCTAGACATGGGCCCACATACGTCACTATGAACGAGGGCTAACAGTTCGGTGGCATGTGCACCTTTACCGCTAAAAGGTGTTTTAGGCATTTTTCTGAATAAACAAGATTCACAGACGTCATATGAATTTGGATCAAATCCTTCCAAGTACCCACTCTTCGAAAGTGTGGATATGCGAGTCTTGTTGATGTGTCCCAGACGACAATGCCACATATAAGTTTCATCTTTGTTACTTAATTTAAGCCTTTTGTTTGTTGCATTATATGTTTGAGATTGATTTATATTCAAAATATAAAGACCATTATTCACATCAGCACTACATATCTCAATATCATTTTTATACACAAAACACTCAGTGTTTCTGAATACAAAAGTATGCCCACATTGGGCTAATAAAGATACAGAAATAATATTCCTAGGCAAACTAGGTACATAATAATAGTCTGATAGATTTAGTACATGTCTTGAGGGCAGTTCCAAAATGTAGGTCCCAACTGTAAGTGTTCCTAGAACATGCCAATGATCTAATAAGAAAGAAAAGGTGTTCATAAATTCATTATAAGTTGCGGAATTACTTACATTGAATGAATTTGAGCTTTTAAATTTTGAGAAGAAGATCTCCAAGATCCAACCTTTGTGTTGATTCCAAGCTTTGAGTTGTGAATGAAGATCTCCAAGATCCAACATTTATGTTGATTCCAAGCTTTGAGTTGGTTTCCCTATCACCTTAGTTGATTACTTGAAGTGCTAGCTTTGTTGATTTTGAAACAAAATCAAAGAGAGTGAGTAAGGAAGCTCACGCCCATAATGGTGTTCTTAGGGTTTTCTTTTGTTCCCAGTGTTGTGTTAGAAGTGAGAGAGTTAGGTTTGGTAAAGGGTTTTACCCTTTTCACCTAAACTTGGTAGTTGGGTCTTGGTTTTCCAAAAACCAAAACCATGTAGTTGAAAAGCAAGTGGTTTTGGCATAATTGCCAACTACTCTCTCAACTACCACTTCACACATGTGAAGTGGGCCCCACACTCTTTTGAATTCAAAATTCAAAAGAAAGGTCTC
>SKCR01051861.1:0-37840 GCA_019454045.1 Zanthoxylum bungeanum | reverse complement strand
CTTTACTATAGTAGGCTATTAGTCTCTTTGGTTTAGGCAAGTCGAGAATGAATTCACCATGATGTGCAAGTCTTATAAATGGTAGCAAAATAAAAGAACCTCTGTTTGCAGTCACATCATGAAATGATAAGAAACTCTTGCAAAGAATAAATACAAATAGTAGGCAAAGAAATATTAGTTAAATCCAACTCAGTCTCAAACATCTTTTCTTCACCCGCACTCTCGATTTGCTCACACCCATACTCTACTTCACTCTCATTTGTTTCCCCCAAGGTTGGGCTTTCTCTCTCATTTTCTTCCTCACTAATTTTGGCCCCACAAATGATCTTACTCTCATTAGATCTCTTGGCCACAACTCCATCTTGTTGTTGTACAGTCTCCTCCATAACAAATTCTTCAATCATCTCATTACTCATATTCTCTGATGGTTCTACAAAATGAACTTTCTCAATGTTACCATGTCTCTCACTACTCGTACTCCTCTGAAAATATAGCACATCATCATATGCCTGTTGTGGTGTTAAAGGAATAAGATTAATGATTTTTCCACTACACTTAACTTTATATCTATTCCTGTCCATATTATATGCCACCTCGTTAAACTTGTTTTTTTTGGATAAAGTAATAACCAAAAGAAAACTATACAAGAGCAAATGGGCATACCCCAGACTACTAGAGAGGACAGACCCTCCTAGAAGAAAAGCCGAAAGACTACAAGCAAAAGAAGATCAACAGAAAATGTCATCGGGCAAGTGCCAGGATAGGTGAAGCCATTTATTATCATAAGATGGATTCACCTTCCGTAAAAGCCAGCACAATTCCGAACATCAAAAACAATATCACTAAGCAGGACAGAAACAGGCCGAAGAGGCGCATCATGAGTGCGTGCATTCCTCTCCCTCCATGAATGGTAAACTGACGCAGCAAAAGACAGCCGAACAAGAAGATGGCGTAAAGAGGCGTCAGAAAACTGACACACCCACTCAACAGTTTGAAGCCAATCTCGAAAACTCCAATCTAACACACACATAGCCAGCACAGTCGACCAGACCTTAGAAGAGAATGAGTACTGGAAGAAAAGATGATCAATATCCTCACTAGAACAACCACAGAGAAAACATCGCGGGCAAGCAGAGATACCAAACCTCATCAAACTATCCTGAGTACAAAGGCCTCCCTGAATAGACATCCAAAGCAAAAAGGAATGGCGGGGAATGGCCTTCCGGAACCAAACAACTCGAAACCAATGCACTAAGGTTCCCCTAGACTGCATAGCATTCCAGACACTATCCACAGAAAATCTCCTTTTACTATCATCCACCCAAACCAGCTCATCCTCCCTCAAGCTAGAAGGATTTGGAAGAAGGGCCCGAGCTAGATCAACAAGGGCGGCAAACCTAGATGGGGGCCACCGCCAAGAAGAATCAGAAATAATGGAAGCAACTGTAGCCATCCTATCCAAGCCAGAGTCATAAATCACTCTCTCACCCAACGAATCCACAATCAGACCCATAGGATGCCAAAAATCAAACCACAATAAAGTCTTCTCACTATTCCCAATCATAACTCTCATCCGCCACCGGGACCAAGAACGAAGCTCCAAAATCTTACGCCAACTCCAAGAGCAATCGTTAAACTTGTACCAAGGCTTGCCCAATGATATATATGTAGTACTCATAGGAACTACATCACACACCACCTCATCAATATATTTTCCCCCAACAGCAAAGCTAACCACAACTCTATGACTAAACTTAACCTCGTCAAATTCACTCATCCACAAGTAAGGTCTGTCAAGAGGTATCAATGGTAACCCCAACTTTTCCACTAGTGTAGTACTAGCTAAATTGGTAGGATACTTTCTGTTGATGATTATACTACACGCTCTAGTGTTGATGTGGCATCTCGTACGGAAGACTAAGGGCAAACTATTTTGGAAATTTCTATCCATGGTCTCAAATTCCCTATCCATCTCAAAACAAAACAAACAGATTAGTAATAACAAGAAAGTAAAACAAATATATAAATACTCACAATCTCAAGTGTTTACACTCGAATGATATCACTCCACTCGTGTTTGCACTCTATTGGCTTTTACCTGATATTGCGCTCACCACTCACTGCCTTTTACCACTCTTGAGTTCTTCCTCAATTCAAATGCAAATCAAACTCAGTCCAAGAATACACAACCAAGTGTACTCCTCAAGCTAACATGAAACACAAAGAACCAATAATGTGTATAGGGCAGATGGAATAACGCGAATGAGAATAGCAATCACGAAGACTCAATCAAAGAGACTTAAGCTAGTGACAAGAAACCCACTTGGATTCGAAATCCAAGCAAACCCCAAGTAACGGACAGAACCCCAAGAACCGCGAATTTGATTTTGTGGAAACAAAACCTTCCAAGGCCACAAAGAAGACCCACAAAGAACTTGCCCTTGAGAACCTTTAAGATGAATCCTTGTAGTGTTTTGCTAGCAATGGAGACGCCACTAAGTTTGCCAAAACTTAGATAAGTCGATTCAAACTTGAAAAGGGGAATCCCTCCCTTACAAGAATTCGGCCATAGCCAAAGCTTTAAGCTTTTGAGTTTTATAAATTTCGTTGATTGTTTTCCAAATGAAAAAGAAAGAAAGCTTAAATAGTGATACAAAAGAAACCCTAAAGGCATAAAGACAACAATGCCCCTAAATACGAAATTACAAAAATACCAAGTCTTTAAATCTTCAAATGCCTAGGAAGCTTTATTCTAAACTGATTTGGGCCAAGTGAAATGGCTTTGGGCCCTTTCCATCGAAGCCCACATGCGTCTCTATTTGTTTGTTGCAGTCGGCCATAAAACTCTGAACTAATCCCGCCATTGCTTCTCTGAGTCTTTTGGTCCTCTGCCTCGTAATTGGCCCTTCTGGTACTTGTAATGGGTCTTTTGCTTTGTTGTCGGCCTGGATCATGTCATCCCCTCCCTCTTGAAAAGGATTCGACCTCGAATCTGTACCTGCATCAAAATGAGTTAAGTCAGAAGAAACATAAATGTAGCAGACACATTATACTTACCTTGTAAATCCAGCTTGTATGCATTGTCATTAATCCGTTCCAAGACTTGAAATGGACCATCCCCTCTCGGTTGTAGCTTAGATTTACGTTGTTCAGGAAATCTCTCCTTGCGCATGTGTACCCAAACCCAATCTCCGGGCTGAAATACCACACGTTTTCTTCCCTTATTAGCATGAGAAGCATATTGCTCATTCTTCCGTTGTATTTGCTCTCTTGCTTTCTCATGTATATCTTCACCAAATCGGCTTTCTTTTTCCATCTAGCCCCGCATGCTCATCAACAGGCAAAGGTAACAAATCTAATGGAGTTAGTGGCTGAAAACCATAAACAATTTCAAATGGTGAGTAAGATGTAGAGGAATGAATACTACGATTATATGCAATTCAACAAAAGGCAAACAATCCTCCCAGGTTTTTAAATTCTTATTGATAATAGTACGCAATAACTGAGTCAAAGTCCTATTAAAAACCTCGGTCTGGCCATCAGTTTGGGGGTGGCAAGTAGTAGAATATAAAAGTTTAGTTCCCAACTTACCCCATAAAACTTTCCAAAAGTGACTAAGGAATTGACATCACGATCTGAAACTATACTCCGTGGAATCCCATGGAGTCGTACTACTTCTCTAAAGAACAAGTCAGCAATGTTAGTGGCATCATCAGTTTTATGACATGCTATAAAGTGTGCCATCTTACTGAACCTATCAACCACTACAAAGATGGAATCTCTACCCTTCTTAGTCCTAGGTAAACCCAAGATAAAGTCCATCGATACATCTACCCATGGCTCACTAGGTATAGGCAATGGTGTATACAACCCATGAGGCATAACCTTAGATTTAGCCTGTTTACAAGTTAAGCATTTATCACACAAACGCTCAATATCTCTCCGCATTTTAGGCCAATAAAAATGTTCACTCAATACCCCTAAGGTTTTGGCAATGCCAAAGTGCCCCATTAAACCTCCCCCATGTGCTTCCCTCACTAACAACTCACGCATACTACAAACAGGAATGCATAATCTATTTCCCTAAACAGAAACCCATCATGTTGGTAGAATTTACTAAAAGCAGACTTTGCACATGCAGCATAGATAGTACTAAAGTCAATATCACTAGCATAAAGTTCTTTAATAAATTCAAACCCAAGCATTCTTGCACTCAAAAGTAAGTAAAGCATACCTTCGCGATAGTGCATCGGCGACAATGTTTTCCTTACCTTGTTGTAGCGGATTACATATGGAAATGTCTCAACAAACTCTAACCATTTTGCGTGTCGTTTGTTCAGCTTACCTTGGCCCTTCAGATGCTTCAATGATTCATGATCTGTATGGATCACAAAACTCGAGGCCACAAATAATGCTGCCAAGTCTCAAGGGCTCGCACTAGTGCATACAACTCCTTGTCATATGTGGGGTACCTCAAAACTGCTCAATTCAGCTTCTCACTAAAGTAAGCTATTGGGCTATTGGTCTTTTCTTGCATAAGAACCGCTCCAATGCCTATCCCGGATGCGTCACACTCAATCTCAAATGTCTTCTCAAAGTTGGGTAGTGCCAAGACTGGTGCACTGCACAACTTCATTTTCAGATCCTGGAATGCACGCTCCTGCTCTTCTTCCCCATTTGAAGCCAACAGTCTTCTTCACTACTTCAGTCAATGGTGCTGCAATACTACTGAAGTCTTTAACAAATCTACGGTAGAAGCTTGCTAATCCATGGAAGCTTCTGACTTCTGTCACTGTTGTTGGTGTTGGCCAATCCTGAATTGCCTTCACCTTTTCTAAATCTACCTCGATGCCATCTGCACTCACAACAAATCCAAGGAAAACAATTCTATCCATAAAAAGTGCACTTATCAAAGTTAGCATACAGTTTTTCTTGCCTTAACACATCAAGAACATGCTTCAAATGCATAACATGCTCATCTACTGTTTTACTGTAAACTAAGATGTCATCAAAATAAACCACAACAAACTTACCTAAAAATGCACGCATAACATGATTCATCAATCTCATAAATGTGCTAGGTGCGTTTGAAAGACCAAATGGCATAACTAACCATTCATACAAGCCATACTTAGTCTTAAATGCAGTTTTCCACTCATCTCCTCTCTCATGCGAATTTGATGGTATCCACTCTTTAAATCAATCTTACTAAAAATTTTGGAACCATGCAATTCATCCAACATGTCATCCAGTCTAGGAACGGGGTGACGATACTTTACCGTAATATTGTTGATAGCTCGGCAATCAACGCACATACGCCACGTCCCATCTTTCTTAGGAACTAGAAGTACTGGTACTGCACAAGGACTCATGTTTTCCCTTACATACCCCTTGTCCATCAACTCCCGTACTTGCCTTTGTAGCTCCTTTGTTTCCTCGGGATTGCTCCTATAAGACGGTCTGTTAGGAATGACTGCTCCAGGTATGAAGTCTATCTGGTGCTCAATGCCTCTAATGGGTGGAAGCCCACTAGGTATGTCCTCTGTCAGTACGTCACCGTAATCCTGCAAAAGAGATGAAATAGACACAAGAAGCAAAGGGTCAGAGTTAGTAAAATAAATATGAGACTCCTTATAGACTAACAATAGCATGAGCTTGCTAGCCTTGAACGCTTTCCTCGCTTCACCCTCACCCATGTAGAAACTCTTTTTAACTCTCCCTTTTGTTTCCCCCTCACGTTCACTCACACTCCCCTTGGGAACTCCCACGGCCTTGGCCTTATTTTTCTCACCAGATACACCACTCTCACTAGTCTCACCCAAGGTGGTGTTTCCCTTCACTCTCTCTTTGTCACGCTCAAGTTGCAACTTAACCTGATCTTCATGGACTTGTGCAGGTGTAAGTGGGTATAATGTAATGGGTTTTCCCTTATGCTGGAAAGAGTACTTGTTCTTGAACCCATCATGAATAACCTTCTTATCAAACTGCCACGGCCTGCCAAAAGAATATGTCTTGCATGCATCGGTATCACATCACATAGGACATCATCTGTGTATGGCCCAATGGTAAAGCTCAACAATACCTGCTTTGTCACACTTATTTCCCCACAATCATTTAACCACTGCAACTTGTAAGGCTTCGGGTGTCTCAAGCAACTCAACCCCAATCGCTCAATCAAAGCTGTGCTAGCAACATTAGTACAACTGCCCCCATCTATGATCATACTACATCCCTTGCCATTCACACGGCACCTAGTATGGAATATGTTCTCCCTCTGCTGCACACTCTCATCCTCTACAACATGTGCACTCAAAGCACGCTTGACAACTAAGGATAAGTTATTCAGCGGGTATGCAGCTCCCTCATGGTCACTAGCATCCTCCAACTCTGGCATCTCCTCCTCGACCTCACTATCGGTAGAGTACACCTCTCCACTCTTTTTATCAATCACTAAGGTACGCCTATTGGGACATTGTGAAGCATAGTGTCCCATGCCCAAACACTTGAAACACTTGACATCCTTAGTTCTAGCAGCTGCACCCTCAGGTTTTGGTCTAGTTTTGCTCGGTTCTGCAGCCTCTTTACCCTGGCACTAGGTTCGGCCCTAGGCTTATTAAAGCCTCCACTGAACTCGCCTCTAGGCTTGTCAAAGCCTCCATCTCGCTTCTCATTCGGAACCCATTTTCCCTTCCATGCAGAAGTAGCCTGAGTACCAAATCTGGATGTTGACCTTTCTTGAGTTGCCTTTCTACCTTGATAGCCATGTGAAACATATAAACTCAAAATCAACATAGTGATGCAACTCCACCATGTTTGCAATCTCTCTATTCAAGCCCCTAGAAATCGTGCCATAGTAGCTTCTGCATCCTCAACTACATTTGCCCTGATCATGGCAACTTCCATCTCTGTGTAATAGTCCTCAACGCTTTTGGTCCCCTGATACAGATGTTGTAGTTTCTGATACAATTCCCTATAGTAATGACTGGGTATAAATTTTTTCTCATAAAACCTCTAAGTTCTGCCCATGTCTAAACCGACCTCATAATTTCTCCCTCGAGTAGTGACAAGCTGATCCCACCAAATCATAGCATAATCGGTAAACTCAATCGTTGCCAGATTGATCTTCTTCTCGTCTGAGTAGTGATGACAGTTGAAAATCAATTCTATTTTCCTTTCCCATTCTAAATAAGCTTCAGGGTCATTCTTGCCGTGAAATGTTGGTATCTTGATCTTGATGCTACCTAGATCACCATCAAACTCGTCTACCATATCCCCTCCTATCATAATCCCCTCTTCTGGCATCAAATGCACCTCTATCATCAAATCGCTATCCCTCCTATCATTCCTCCTATCAAACCTCCTATTAGGCCTCCTATCATGCCCAGGCTGAAATCTCTCCTCCACATCATCAAGACCATCAGAATCATCAAACTCATTTTCAGCTTCCTCTTCATCTGGTGGTACATACTGTGGTGGTACACGTCGAGGTGGCACATTATGAGGTGGTGGTATATGCTGGGGTGGTGGTGCTCTGGGACCGCTACCAGTTTGAATACTCTCTACACTCTTGGTCAATCTCTCCAAAGCAGTATTCATGTTCTCCATCATATCTGTAAACAGATTAGAAATAACAAGAAAGTAAAGAAAATGTAAATCCTCACAATCTCACGTGTTACACTCGAATGCATCACTCCACTCGTGTTTGCACTCTATTGGCTTTTACCCGATACTGTGCTCACAATCACTGCTTTTTACCACTCTTGAGTTCGTCCTCAATTCAAATGTGAATCACACTCAATCTTAGAATACAAACCAAATGTAGTCCTCAAGCCAGCATGAAACACAAAGGTCTAGTAATATATATGGGACAGGTGGAAACAAAATGCGAACAGGAATAGCAACGACGAAGACTCAATCAATAATACTTAAACTAGAGTATTTGGAATAAAGAAGTGAACAATTAGCACAATGGAAAAAAAATAAGCATGCAAATTCACGGTCGTATGCAATTTCGGGAGAAAATTTGGCACCGCTATAGAAATTTTGATGGGATACCCTCCACGGGCACCTAAATGATAATATGGAACAAACTAAATTCAACCAAAAAATTTCACTTTTTTACTCTTTTTTTTTTCTGCTCAAGTGATCACTATCACTCAAGTCCCTTTTTTTTTTGATAACGTCAGATGCTGATACTGTGGTTCTGATTTCAGAGGTTGATTTAGGTTCTGATTTCAGAGGCTGATTTAGGTTCTGATTTCAGAGGCTGATTTTCAGGGTTTGATTTCAGAGGCTTTTGGTCAGGGTCTGATTTCAGAGGCTACTGGTCAGTGTCTGATTTTAGAGGTTAATTTTCAGGGTCTGATTTCAGAGGCTACTGTTCAGGGTCTGATTTCAGAGGTTACTATTTAGTGTCTGACTTCAGAGGCTACTGGTCAGGGTCTGATTTCAGAGGTTACTTTTCAAGGTCTGATTTCAGAGTCTAATTTTCAGAGGTTAATCTTTAGGGTCTGATTTCAGAGACTAAGTTTCAGGGTCTGATTTCAGAGTCAGATTTCAAAGGCTAATTTTTTAGAGTCTGATTTCAGAGGTTGAGTTTCAGGGTCTGAATTCAGAGTTAGATTTCAAATTTCACTAGGGTTTTAGAAACAAATCACACAGCCGCCAAAGAACATGCTTATTTCTTCAACATATGCTAAAGAACAGAAAGTATATGACGAACTGATATGAAGAACAGAACAAAAAACCCAGAACTGGAAAATGATAAAAGATGAACTGATATGCAAAACACAACAAAATCAGATCCAGAAATAAACAAAACGAAAACAGAAACAAGATCCAACAAGAACTGAAATGAAAATAACAAGAACGAAAATAAAAAAACAGAATCAAACAAAAGAAAAGATAGGAAAAATCAGACCTTGGAACCCTGAGCTCTAGATACCAAATGACAAGAAACCCATTTGGATTTTAAATCCAAGCAAACCCCAAGTAACGGACAGAACCCCAAGAACCGCGAATTTGATTTTGTGGAAACAAAACCCTTCCAAGGCCACGAAGAAGACCCACAAAGAACTTGCCCTTGAGAACCTTTAAGATGAATCCTTGTAGTGTTTTGCTAGCAATGGAGACGCCACTAAGTTTTCCAAAACTTAGATAAGTCAATTCAAACTTTTGAGTTTTATAAATTTCGTTGATTGTTTTTCCAAATGAAAAAGAAAGAAAGCTTAAATAGTGGTACAAAAGAAACCCTAAAGGCATAAGACAACAATGCCCCTAAATACGAAATTACAAAAATACCAAGTCTTTAAATCTTCAAATGCCTAGGAAGCTTTATTCTAAACTGATTTGGGTCAAGTGAAATGGCTTTGGGCCCTTTCCATCGAAGCCCACATGCGTCTCTATTTGTTTGTTGCAGTCGGCCATAAAACTCTGAACTAATCCCGCCATTGCTTCTCTGAGTCTTTTGGTCCTCTGCCTCGTAATTGGTCCTTCTAGTACTTGTAATGGGTCTTTTGCTTTGTTGTCGGCCTGGATCATGTCAGCTAGAATGTACGGAGTAAGAAAAAAAGAAGAGTTAGCTAAATGCACAAACAAACAAGCAAGCACTCAATGTGACGCTTAGCCAATCTTGTGATCACTCACTATTGTTTTTGTCTCACACTTTTTTCTTTTTTTTTCTTTTTTTGCTTTTTTTTCACTCTTTTCTTTTGTCTCTCACACTCAAATGTATACAAAACAAATGAAATACCAAATAATAAGATTACCACATTCGGTAATTTTCAAGTTATATCCATAGCACTTGCAATACATCTAAATACAACTCAAATGATAATGTAACTCATATAATCAATTCAGTAATGTGGTAATGTCTACCTTTCAACTTGAAATGAGTATAAATGATCTAGTTACAATGTAATTAACTCAATTTCCAATTCATCCAAGTCAAATTATAAGCTAAGTAAATAGTTTTTGCAAGCAACTAGGTGATGCAGCTACTTGCCTCTTCAAGCACCTTAAAAACAAATGATTACACACAAGTTCCCATGTCAAGCTAATGATGAATTTCTTGCCTCTTCACTTATAATAACAATATTTCAAGCGGTGGCAAATGATACTTGCTTGGATACACACGAATTTAGTGCAAATTTGGTGCACTCAACCTTGCTTCACATGATTCTTCAACATTAACAACACAAATTAGCAAGATAACAATGACATAACTCACTCCAATATCCAAATTTGGCGCATTCAGATTTGTTTCATCAATTACACATTCACATTCATCAATTATGCACTCAACCTTTCTTTCTTTTCACTCGAACTCACAAGATTGTGCTAACTTCACAAGAATACAAACAAGTAAGCTCACGTAAATGCCAAGATGAATGATGTCAATTTTGATTTTTGCAAAGTTGATATGAATAATACCTATGGAAACAACTCTAATTGCATGTATTCAACAATAACAAGACAAGATATGTCAATAAATCTCACTAGGTCGAATCTGATCTGATTCTTTCTTTTTCTTTTTTCTTTTTTTTTTGAAACTAATAACTTAATAACAATGTTAAACACGTCCTAATAACATAGAATTAACAACTAAACACTTTATTCTAGCAAAGAAAACAAATGCCCCAATTTTGACCTAAGTAGCCAAAGATTGACTCAAAGAAATACTCATGATCAATCAAAAACACTCAAGATGGGCGTCTGATCACAAATCAACAAGAATCAGCAAGAAACAACAAGAACCTAAAATGGCCGAATCAAGATGGAAGTAAAACCTTGATGCCGAAACTAATCAACAAAGAACAAAGATGAAAACACAATCAAACAACACATAAAGATAGGAAAATCAGACCTTGGAACCCTGAGCTCATGATACCAAATGACAAGAACTCACTTGGGTTGGAAACCAAGCAAACCCCAAGTATTCTTTCTAAACCCCAAGAACCTTAATCAATGATTTTGTAGGAACAAAACCCATCCAAGATCAGCCCTAAAGCACCATGAAACCTTGTCCATGATAACTTAAAAACATGAAATCTGTGTGTTTTGCTAGCAATGAAGACGCCACTAAGCTTGCCAAACTTAGATAAGTCGATTTGAACTTGAAAAGGAAATCCATCTCTCACAAGAAATTAGCCATAGTAAAAGCTTAAAAGTTTTAAGGTTTGATGAAAATGTCGTGAATTGTCTTTCCAAAGAAGAAGAAAAACAAGTTTAAATAGGTTACAAAGAGAAACCCTAAAGGTGTGAATGGACAAAAATGTTCTTAAAGTGAAATTACCAAAAGACCTAAAAACTACCCAATGCTTTCACTCAAGCACGTCCCCAAATGTCTTTTCCCACCTAAAGTAGCTTAAAACAATGATTAGAAACTAATTCTAACTTAAGCTAATTTGAGGTGCTTACATTAAATCGTAAATCGACATGCTTACTCAATAAACAAGGTTCTAAGCATAATTAACCCTAATGGCCTGGTCAAAAAGCTTAATTACATCAAAACTAAAGTCAACATATCAAACAAAATGATAAAAAAAAATACAAGGATTGGCCGAATTACAAAAGTCTCAAAGTTGGCCCAAATTCTCCATATAGGTCATTGTCTTCAAAATGGCTTTGGAAGCTTCATTCAAATCTGATTTGGGCCAAGTGAAGTAGCTCAGGGCCCTCTCCATTGAAGCCCGCATGTGTCTCTGGTGTGTCCCTTACTTGTTTGTTGCAGTCGGCCATGAAACTCTGAGCTAGACCTGCCATTGCTTCTCTGATCCTTTTGGTTTTCTGTCTTGTGATTGGCCCTGTTGGTACTTGCAATGGGTTCTACTTTAATGTTAGTCATGTCCATTGGTGCTCCAAGTGTGCGTTGGTTCATGTCACACATCATCTTTCCAAGATGGCCACGGTAAAGAACCACCACTATGCTCAACTGATGTGCGTATGGCGTTAAAGTCCCCCATAATTAACCATGGAGAATCATAAAAGTCACTACCATAAGTAACCAGGTTGGCCCATAGCTCACGACGCTTCTCATAGTCACATTCACCATAAACCACAGAAACCACACAGTTCCAAAACCCATAACCATGAGACACACGACAATGTATCGCTTGAGACGAAGAAGGAATAATGTTCACATCAATATCACTAGTATTCCAGCAAACCCAAATACGACCAAACGGAAGAACATTTGGATGGCAAAAGAACTTCCACGAAGGATTTATTGCACGAGAAATACTCACAAAATTAATATCCTTAACCTTAGTATCAACTAAACCACATAGAGAAAGTTTCTCATCACAAAAGAACCTCATAACTTCAGCTTGTTTCATAGGGTCATTGAGACCTCAAATATTCCAGAAACCAAAAAACATAAAAACAGATAGAAAAGAAGAACCCACTCAAACAGATCAGTGCCGTCTACCCCCTTTCGGGGATTGTCATTTCTGATTCCTCTTACCTGCCGAACCCTTCTTGGACTTGTAACCATATGCCAATTTCTTAATCTCCAAAGAATCCTTAGTCTTGACAGCCAAATTGTTATCATTGGGAAGGGGCGAATCATAAACCCTAGTAGGCGGAATCTCAGCTAAAGTAGCCTCAGAAAGATCCTTGACATGCAAAGATGTAAAAGGAGTACATTCACCCTCCTCCATCTTACCCTCAGCCTCCATAACAACTACCTTAGACGTATCATCTAGCACAGAAGAAACTACCGGAGTCGGTTCCAAACTCTTAGTAGAGCACTCACCCAAAATAAAAACCATGTCAGCGGTATCGCATGAAATATGGCGGAATCATATTTCATAAAAAACATTGGGTAATGTTGATTGTGGATTTAATTGGATTGAAACTGAATCGGACAAATAAAACCCTATGAATGCCGAGACTTTAATGCATGAAATGGGTTTGATTTTTGATTAAAATGTGTTGGACATGTTTTATGATGATGAGAATAATTAATTAGGGTAATTGATGTTTTGGAAATATTGATTTGGATAATTAATTATGGCTTACACTTTGAGTAATTAAATTGTGAAATTGGAATTTTGGAATTTAATTATGTTGGGCTTAAATTGGATTTGGGCTTGAAAAGTTGTTATTGGGCTTAAATGGACTTGGTTGTACCAAGAATGGTTTATGCTAAATTGGTTGGATCCAATTGGGCCCAAAACCATATCCATAAAGTCCAATTATGACTAATGGACCTTTAACTTTAATTGGGCCTAATGGGCCTAAATTGGTTTCTAGACAAATATGGGTGATTCCTTAAATGGGCTTTGGTATTTGGGTTTGACCCATATTGACCAAAAGTCCATGCCTTAGAAATTAATTAAAAGCCCATTGGACTTTAATTAAATTAACATTGGATGTTAATCGGGCTTTGAGACTCGTAACAGTTAGATTTAGAATCTAAGTCGTAAAGGTTCGTTAATAAAGTGTAATATTTAATTTGGAATTAATAACGGATTAGTATTAAATACAAATTAAATTGGATTTAATGTTTTAGTTTAATATAATTCAAGAATTCGTACTTTGAGTACTTATTCGCAAAACGAGTTTGACTCGAACAAAATCAAATCGTTGTTTGAACATTGGATGGTCATTAATTATCAGATTAATTAATTGGATTAGATTGATTGATAACATGCTTGTGTTAATACATGGTTGCGATGCATGAATAATGTATATCAGATGGATATTAGATGGGTGCGGGCAATTTTGGAAATTGTTGTAATAAATTTAGAATTTATTAATTGGACCTGCGAGTCCAGCCTATTACCTCCTTACTCTTTGTATTTCTCTTCTCACCTATTCCCCTCAATGTAAATGAGGTTTCTTTAGAAGTGTTATGTAACGGGTAGAAGTAATACTTGTGCTAGCGGCAGAGAGGAAAGAGAGAGATTTGTTCTAGGAACAATATGTTGAGTATCCATCCGCATATCATTATTATATTTTATTTTACGCGCCTTATTATGTGTTTAGAATGCATGTTTAAGGGTGTATGATGATGAGACCTTAACAAAGATAATAAATTGGTTGCCAATTGCACGCGAAAAACCCGCAATATCATATTAAGCGTTTTTCTTTCCATTGAGTGATTCTTACTCAAGATCCAAGACTGGCATTGGTTTGTTAGTCAAGACCTTTTTCCGTCGAGGATGTGTTTGAATCATGAAGGCTTTGTTCCATATTGGTGTCTTGTCCAAGTTGTGATTTGTTGGCCAAAGTCAAGATCACTTCTTGTCCATCGACATTGATTACGAAGCTTTCCATGGTCAATGGATTCCGCTTAACTGGGATCACTAAGTTTGTTGTGCCAAAGCCAAGGCTTAGTTGATTCAGAGGAAAAAGGTTAGGCAATATATTTGATATATTGGCATATATAAGATATATGTTTTCGGACTTGGATGTCCACCTACTAGATCTAGGAATTGGATGAGATCCAATTGATCTTAGAGATCTACCTAGTTAATTATCATACAATTTGTTGCCCAAAGTCAAAATTGTGTGTTATTTAACGGGATCCTAGCCCACTAGGAAACAAGGTTTCCCGAGTACTCCACAGAGGGTTAGAGGCTCGCCGAAAAATAGTGGGAGGCAAGTATTAAATTTGCAATATTCGTTTAGTTACTTGCCATACGCGCTCATTTCAAATTATTCGTCGTTAAATTAATATATTAGTTGGACTAATAATTAATTGTTGTTTTAATAAATAGTTGGACTGTATTCAAACTATTTCAATTAATAGTTGATTTTATAATTGGATTATAGTAATCAATATAATTGAATTTAACCTATTAAATTATAGTTGATTAAATAGTTGGACTATAGTAATCATTATAATAAATAGTACCTAAATCGTTGATTAAATAGTTGGACTATTAGAATCAAGATAAAAATGAAAGATTAACATTTAAAACATAATCCTAGGGAAAATGTATTTAAATGGTTTAATTTTCAAATTGGGAATAAAATTTCAGGATGGTCCTGGAAACTAATAAGTTACTTTATTTGATAAAATAACATATTAGACCTAAGCCCGGAGTTAAAAAAATAAGTAGAGCATGATATTTGGAATATTCATGTGATGATGACTTTAGTGCTTAATCCATTAAGCTTGCCAAATAGACTCCTTAATTTCTTAGTCAGAACTAAGGATTAGATCCTTATAGTATGATAATGAAATTGAAGGATCTTCATAGATCTATCCTTAGATCTTAGAAGTACTAAATTGCAATAGTAAACTCTTGGAGAGTTAATGGCTATACTCAAGGAGACAAAGCCAAAGTTTGCAATAAGGCAAGAAGCGCAAGGCGCATCTTACTTCGACATTCTAGAAGGCCAAGGCTTGGCCAAAGGCTTCTGGGGTGTGGAAAAGGGAAAAGACAAAATCATTATAATCTTCTGGGAAGATAAAGGACATATCCCAAAATGTCTGCCTAAATTGTGGCAAATGGGATCGCGGAAGCGTGACTGCCGTTTGGACAAAGCAGACATGAAGGAATTGAAGAACGGGCAAGGCTCCAACTTCAAATATCTTTGTCATAAAATATGTTTACTACTAGTATTAAAATTTGATTTAAATACTTAGTGTGGTACATAAATATGTACTGGTGTGCAGAATCTGCTATGAGTAGGATACTGACTTCAGATGAGATTAATCTACGAATTAGAAATGGGACGACAGTCGCTGTTTTAACCGTAGATACCTAAGTTTAGGAACTACCATTCGGGTGTGTACTTAAATTAGGAAACTGTTAAAATGTAACTAGTTTGACTAGATACATTATCTCTATATCAGGGTTTAACCCGTTGCGGGTATACCTTTATATTATAGAACACTAAAGTGTTTTATTTTATAAAGATGACATTGAGATAAACACATTAGATGTGAATAAAGTATTATATTTTGAATATAAATAAATCTCACACATATAATATGACAAATAAATAGCTCAAACTGAATTAATCAGTTGAGACTTATATGTGGCATTGATGTCTGGGACATAATTAAACAAGACTCGTATATCCACACTTTCGAAGAGTGGGTACTAGGACTGATTTGATTTCAATCAAATAAAGTCTACGAATCTAGTTTATTAGGCAAAGTGCCTGAAACACCTTTACTTGGTAAAAATGCAAATGTCACCGATCTGTTAGCCCTAGTTCATAGTGAAGCAAGTGGGGCCATATCTAGCTAGGCTAGAGGTGGATATGAATATTTCGTGACCTTTATGGATGTGGCATCGCGTTATGGTTATGTGTTTCTTTTGAAACACAAATCAGAAATGAGAGAAACCTGCCTGGAACAAAGCCAAGCAAACCTCTCCACGTGTTCTAAGCCCCAAGAACCGCTAATCTTGATTTTGTAAGAACAAAATCCTTCCAAGATCAAGTCCAACCCTTAAGGAACATTGCCCTTAAAAACCTTTCTTTATTTCTTTGGAGAATCCTGAACAACGATACAGCGCCACAACGCTTGCCACACGTTGATAAGCTTTTGTTCCGTAAAACCAAGGAAGAATCCACTCCCTCAAGATGACACAAGTCAATTTGTTTTGTAAAAAGATATATTATTGGTTAATTATCCATTACAATGAATAATGCCCCTTTAAATAGGTGGCTAACCCTAATTCTACCAAAATATAATAAAACCCTAATAAAATACTTGAAAATTTCGTCCATGGGATTTTTAATTTAATTAATGTTCAGCCCAACACTTAAACAACACATAACTTAAAAAAAATATAAAATATAAAAACTATAGGGATACATTGCGTCCTCATTTAGACCATGAAGGAATCCGAACTGGACTTTGATGAAAACTTAAAAGTTGTAGAGCTACGAGTTCTATTTTCAATGCAACTTGAATCACCAAAATTGGACATCGGACGAGAACGTTACGTCCAAAATATGAAGACTGCGTAAATCCTACCACTGCTAATGCACCATTCGGAAATAAAGCCCAAAATCAATCAAGGCAGCCCATGCACGTCCTAGACCCATTCCAATATTGCTTTAGACATAATAAAGCCTTCACATAATGTCTCATGCATGGACCAAACTCCAGAACCCAAGGAATCTTCCAAACCACCAAAATGGCCCAAATACACCAATTTGACCAAGCCATGCAATCAGCCACAACTTCAAGTTAACTTGGCCCAACAAACAGAGCTCATTCTGGATCACATCATTCTCCCTCTCTTGAAAAGGATTCGACCTCGAATCCGAACCCGGGTCATAGATAAAAATGACAAGATCAATGGGACGAGAATCCTTGAATAAAAAAAAATCACATGGAAAAAAAATGGTTAAGGTGAGCAAAAGTCAATAAGGCGAATGAATGACTTTTTGGCAATACTTTTCCACTCTCAATCTCTCCATTGCTCCTCTCATTCTTAACGCCACTTGCAACATCAAAGAGATTCCCACATGGATTCACATTTGAAATCTCATTTAAAACAAACTCAACATGCCCATGTCGCTTTCTCAAACAATCAACACTCTCATCCACGATCTGACCACACTCTACATATTCAGCCACATGTACTTTTTCACACCATAACTCATGTCCTCACAACCAACATCAGATTGCTTCATATGATAGTTACCCTTATCAGTAACGTCAAGCACCTCATTGGAATCATGAACAACCAAATCATGATCACTAATGTTATCACTCACATCAATGTCATCACTATCATCAACACCATCAACCACCTCACTCTTATTTATTGAAACATCAACATGTTTCATTTCATTACTCAAGGCTATGTTTATATCCTTCTCTACTTCACATTTTACTAATGTCTTTTTCTCTATCAACTCTGGAAGCTCTCCTAGTAACATTCCAAAAGCAATCGCACTTTTCTTTTTAGCCCACTCTTCTTCACTCCTCTGCATGTACAACTCGTCCTCATAGACCTCTTGTAGGGTTAAAGGAGCAAGCTTGATAATTTTTCCATCATACCTAAATTTGTTCATATTCCTATCCATATCATAAACTACTTTATTGAATTTATATCAAGGCTTACCCAATAAAATATGCGTATGACATATAGGAACCACGTCACAAACTACTTGGTCAAAATACTGCCCAATTGTAAAATTTACCACAACCTGCTTAGCAACCTCGAACTCTCCAAAATCACTCATCCACCTATAAGGTCTATCAAGAGGTATCAATGGTAATCCCAATTTTTCCACAAGGGTAGTGCTAGCTAAATTTATGTGATTCCCTCTATTAATAATCATACTACACACTTTACTATTGATAGAGCATCTCGTGCGAAAGATAAATACCCTTTTATCCATCAAATTATTTATATAAATCAACCCTTACTGGAAAGACGCCAATAATGAGGAAAGACTCAAAAAATCACTAAGAAAATATGAAAACAAACACAAAGAAACTGACTAAAAAAAAAAAAAACCAAAAGTAAATAAGAAGACAAACTGAACTGAAACTGGACAGAATTCGTAACTTTGAAAGAGATTTTGAGACTCGAATCTTAAGCGGACTGCGTGCGTCCAGTGACTAATGAATTCGTCTCCTCGATTACTTATAAATTGATATATTATGGGTTTCGTAACTCTTTATAGATCAAAAGTTACAGCTGTTTTAAATTCAGTGCGCGGCTGAAAAATTCTGACCGAACTGATCCGAAAATTACATACAATTTCGACTCGAATTGACTCAAAACTCCAAGAATTGAATCCTAAATGCTATTACCATGAAAGAACATTATAATAACATCCAAGATGCAGACATAAACAAGAAAACCACAAAGAAAAAAATTGAACTAGAATAAGAGAGATGAAAAAAAGAAATATAAAGACTCCATAAAACGATATAAAAATAGAGAAAATCTTGACCTTGGAACCCTGAGCTCCTGATACCAAATGATAGAAACCTGCCTGGAACAAAGCCAAGTAAACCTCTCCACGTGTTCTAAGCCCCAAGAACCGCCATCTTGATTTTGTAAGAACAAAATCCTTCCAAGATCAAGTCCAACCCTTAAGGAACATTGCCCTTAAAAACCTTTCTTTATTTCTTTGGAGAATCCTGAACAGCGATACAGCGCCACAACGCTTGCCACACATTGATAAGCTTTTGTTCCGTAAAACCAAGGAAGAATCCACTCCCTCAAGATGACATAAGTCAATTTGTTTTGTAAAAAGAATATATTATTGGTTATTATCCATTACAATGAATAATGCCCCTTTAAATAGGTGGCTAACCCTAATTCTACCAAAATATAATAAAACCCTAATAAAATACTTGCAAAATCATCCATGGGCTTTTTAATTTAATTAATGTTCAGCCCAACACTTAAACAACACTAACTTAAAAAAATATAAAATATAAAAACTATAGAGATACATTGCGTCCTCATTTAGACCATGAAGGAATCCGAACTGGACTTTGATGAAAACTTAAAAGTTGTAGAGCTACGAGTTCTCTTTTCAATGCAACTTGAATCACCAAAATCGGACATCGGACAAGAAAGTTACATCCAAAATATGAAGACTGCGTAAATCCCGCCACTGCTAATGCACCATTCGGAAATAAAGCCCAAAATCAATCAAGGCAGCCCATGCACGTCCTAGACCCATTCCAATATTGCTTTAAACATAATAAAGCCTTCACATAATGTCTCATGCATGGCCAAACTCCAGAACCCAAGGAATCTTCCAAATCGACCAAAATGGCCCAAATACACCAATTTGACCAAGCCATGCAATCAGCCACAACTTCAACTTAACTTTGCCCAAAAAACAGAGCTCATTCTGGATCACATCAGGAAACTTTTAAAGTTTCGACACGAAATAGACAAACAGATCGGCTAAAGTATTAAAACATCGTGGTTAGATCATGATGAAAATACTTGAGAGATAAGTTTCTCGTATACTTGGAAGAGTATTGTATTCTTTCAATGAGGACTCCTCCCGGAACACGTCACCTGACGGTGTGTCCGAACGGAGGATACCGAATTTTGTTGGACATGATAAGGTTAATCATGAGTCACTCTGAGCTACCATTCCCTTCAACGGATATGCATAAACAATGCAGAACTTATTTTGAATAAGGTTCCATAAAAATCTGTTTGACAAATTTCATATTAGATATGAACAGAAAAGAAACTGGGTTTTCTCATTCCTGTAGATTTGGGGATGCTAGGCATATGTTTGGATGATACCAAACTAAAATCCAAATCGGATAAGTGCCTAAGTTGTAGGTTATCCTAGGGAAACCAAAGTATAGTACTTATACAACTCACAAGAGAACAATTTAATTGTTGCTCACCATGCGATTTTCCTAAGAGGAATACTTATATGCAGTGGTCAGTGGGAGGAAAGTAAATCTCGATGAAAATCGGAGTAATACTATTCAAGGCACCGATTCCTAATGGAACACAAATAGTTCATCAAGGATGAAACTATACCAATAATCTTCGAATACACAAGAACCACGTAAGTCGGAGAGAGTCTGAAAACAACCTGGGGTATGGGTTTCTGATCTCACCTCATAAAGATGTCAATCTTATTGAGGAATACAAACTGACTACGTATGAGGAAGTGATACAAGGTATCGACTCCCTATTATGGCAAAGTGCCATGATATCCGAATTGGATTCCATGTATATCAACTAAGTTTGGATACTGGTTGATGTACCAAAAGGCATTGTGCCTATTGGTACTGTATAAGTCTTCAAGGAAGACATACATGGAAGGCAACATACCAACATACTAAGCTAGGCTTGTAGCGAAAAGGTATCGTTATCAACATTGTGTCGATTACGACGAAACCCTTTACCTGTTGCCACGGTAAATCCATTTGGATAATACTTGCTGTTGCTGCATGTTTCATTCATGAAATATGACAGCTGAACGTCAAAATCACTTTCCGGAAACGGAAACCTTTTGGAGGATGTTTATAATATCCTGACGGTTTTGTCGTACCAAAACTAGCGAACAAGGTTTGCAGGTTATTCGATCCATGTATGGATTGAAGCAAGCATTGAGTTCTTGGAACTATCGTTTGATGTAATCATAATGGTATATGATTTAATTCAAAACGAAAATGATTATTGTGTATATAAGGAGGTTAGTGGGAGCGCACTGACAATGAAAGTCCTAAATAATGATAATATATCATTTCTTGGAAATGATATTACCATAAATGTAATCGGTGAAAGCTTGGCTTTCGAGAAAATTCTCCGTAGAATACTTGGGAGAAAACAACATTTATTCTAGGAATAAAGATCTACTGGATAGATCTAAAAGTTGTTGACACTCTCCGAGAACTCATACATTGAAATAAATGTACGCGACCATGTGTCTCATACGCTTTGAGCATATGGATTCACAATCAGGTCAATCCAGATGATAGTCATTGGATTGAAGTTAAGAACATCCTTTAGTATCTTAGAGAACTAATGATGCTGTCTAAAACTATGGAGATGGAGAACTTGAAGTGACTAGGATCACTGCGGCAAGTTTCCTAACCAATAAAGACGACTATAAGTCGCACAAACGGTACTATAAAGTTTGAACAACGGAACAGTGAGCTGGAAATCTTCCAAGCAAGATACTGTTACCGAATAAACAACAAATGCAGATTATTGCTGCGGCTGAGGCAGCAATAGAAGCAATTTGGGTCGATAATAAATCTAATTAAATTAGATATATTTATTTTAGCAGCTAAGCTAGGCTTCAGCACAGGCTAAAGAATTAATGGTCTCATCAACGATCCAGATACATACTTCGACTATTCATATGATTCGTTTGGATCATACATTGTGGCGATGTGATGATCGAATAAATCACATCAGATGATAATCATGCAAATCCGCTAACGAAAGTCTTTTCTCAGAAGTTTGAGCGAACCGTACATAGTTCGGGTGTAGGACACTCGAGTGACTGGCTATAGGCCAAGTGGGAGATTGTTGGACAATTATGACCCATAGCGTCACTATTTGTACAGATCATGGTGTTGTTGTACAAATTAACTATGTGACAGAGAAGCTTGCTCTCTTATCATTTGTGATTAGATCACCAAGATATATAAATGATAGGAGGTCCTTATGATTAGTTCCTGGATTGAGATGATATGAGACAATATCAATCCACGAAGGATTAATCATTAAATATCCCTAGTCAGAGTATTATCGTGATTGGACATCGATAATGAGAAAAAGACTAGTATTACACTTGTGCGCGTTGTGAGGGCATAAAGGCATAGTTCTCATATATTTGGGTATAGGATACTCATGCAAGTGTAGTAGGAGGTTGTTTTTTACCGATGGTACGGAAAACAGCTTCGCTCTGGATAGACCCCTCGGAATTCCATTGGTAGTATGACTAAGTGTCTATGGAAGTCTGAAATCAGGATAGGTGTATTTGGTCTTAACCTGAGACTTGCACCGCTAATACTTCCGCCAATCAATATACTTTGGTTTTAGGTCGTCCAGGGCTTTAACAGGTTCTGTTTACGCCTCTGCTGGGTATATTGAGAATCATAGTGTGTTGGGTGTGATGTCAAGACGGAAGTATCACTCCAGTCATAGTGGAGATGATTGTCACGTAGGATACGGAACTGGTTCTCTTAAGTACTGCAGTCATCGGGATAAAATAACTAGGTCATGTTTATCCGATATAGAGACTAGTTACCAGAGATCTGATATGTGCTTCGTACGGGGCAGACACAATTTCAGCCCCAGGCCTAACATATGACATCCGATACTGGATCGAAATACGCAATACTATGTATACTACGCCTGATATAGATCGTACATTCCTGTAAGGATATTTCTAGAGAATTGGGTAGGCATGACGCTTTGCTAGAAGCCAACCTTGTCTTGTAAATCGGTACAAATGTAGTACTAGGTACTTACGTGTTCGGATAGTCCGACGACCGAATTTACTGCCAACATATCCGGGATCTCATGGGTCGCTTCCTGAAGATTCACCGATGACGTATGACTCGCACTTTATTAATCTGGGATTAATTAGATGAGAGAGAAAATTAATCTAGGATTAATTACGGAGATATTTTATCTAGGATAAAATATTATATAAAAGAGAGAGAACGATTAATTTGGAATTAATCGATAAAATAATATATTCGATATATTATACGAAATTGGATTTCGACGCAGAATTAAATTTAGAATTTAATTCGGGCGTACTAGTTAATTTAGAATTAATTCGTAAACGACGTGAATAGTAAATTTGCTAGGCAAAGTTATTTAATTAAATTAGATTTAATTTCGTCGCAACGGAAAATTCGTTAATTAGAATTAGCGAACCCGAGCCCGGGAGTGTTTGCGGACGCACTCGCATTGCGAATTAAAGTGCGCCCCACAAGTCACATCTAGCGTCAAATCACTAGTCATTCAAGTGATGGATGTCTTGTCACTTTGAGTGATTGACAACCAGTCACTATTCATTAAGTGATGTGAATAGTTGATGGAGGTGGTTGAAAGGTTTAAAAGCTTTGTACTTTTTCTTGGATTTGGTAATTGATTTTGGTATTAGATTTTTGAAATCAAATACACAAAATTAATGACAACTTCATCTCCTCTCTCTCTTCCTCATGACTCACGGCCTTGGGCCATTTTCTTCTCTCAAAATTTTCTTCCATGGCCGAAACTTGGAGGATGAAATGGTGATTTTTGTGGCAAAAATCACCAAGGCTAGCACTCAAAAGAGGACATACAAAGGTGATAGGGAACCGCACTCGTTAGCATGGAATACACATCACAAAGCTTGGAGCTTGAGATCATCCATGGCCGATTCTTGGAGGACCAAAAATAGTGAAGACCGTGAGCTTCAAAGGGCATAAAAAGGATTTTGTGTTCGTCGCATCGCTCAACCGATCAATGTGAGTTTGATTCCGCCATATTTCATTGTGTATTCACATGTGTTCTTGCTTGATAATGATCATTGGGACCTTAGAGAAACCCAACATAACTTTGGTAAGTGCACTTTTTGTATGGATAAGATTGTTTTCCTTGGTTTTGTTGTAAGTGCAGATGGCATTGAAGTTGATGTAGAGAAGGTGAAGGCGATTCAGGATTGGCCTACACCAACGACAGTGACAGAAGTTAAAAGCTTCCATGGATTAGCAAGCTTCTACCGCAGATTTGTTAAAGACTTCAGTAGTACTGTTGCACCACTGACTAAAGTAGTGAAGAAAACTGTTGGTTTCAAATGGGGAGAAGAGCAGGAGCGTGCATTCCAGGATCTTAAAACGAAGTTATGTAGTGCACCAGTTTTGGCGCTACCCAATTTTGAAAAGACATTTGAGATTGAGTGTGATGCATCCGGAATAGGCATTGGAGCTGTTCTTATGCAAGAAAAGCGACCAATAGCTTACTTTAGTGAGAAGATGAATGAAGCAGTTTTGAGGTACCCCACATATGACAAAGAGTTATATGCGCTAGTGAGAGCCCTTGAGACTTGGCAGCATTATCTGTGGCCTCGAGAATTTGTGATCCATACTGATCATGAATCATCGAAGCACTTGAAGGGCCAAGGTAAGTTGAACAAACGACACGCAAAATGGTTGGAGTTCATTGAGAATTTCCATACGTAATTCGTTACAAACAAGGTAAGGAAAACATTATCGCTGATGCACTATCGCGAATGTATGCTTTACTTAATTCATTGAGTGCAAGAATGCTTGGGTTTGAATTTATTAAAGAACTTTATGCAAATGATACTGACTTTAGTACCATCTATGTTGCATGTGAAAAATCTACCTTTAATAAATTGTATCAACATGACGGGTTTCTGTTTAGGGAGAATAGATTATGCATTCCTGTTGTCGTATGCGTGAGTTGTTAGTTAGAGAAGCGCATGGGGGAGGTTTAATGAGGCACTTTGGCATTTCTAAGACCTTAGGGGTATTGAGTGAACATTTTTATTGGCCTAAAATGCGGAGAGATATTGAGCGTTTGTGTGATAAATGCTTGATTTGTAAAAAAGGCTAAATCTAAGGTTATGCCTCATTGGGTTGTATACACCGTTTCCTGTACCTAATGAGCCGTGGGTAGATGTATCAATGGACTTTATATTGGGTTTACCTAGGACTAGGCATGGTAGAGATTCCATCTTTGTAGTGGTTGATAGGTTCAGTAAGATGGCACACTTTATAACATGTCATAAAATTGATGATGCCACTAACATTGCTGACTTATTATTTAGAGAAGTGGTACGACTCCATGGAATTCCACGGAGTATAGTTTCAGATCGTGATGTTAAATTCCTTAGTCACTTTTGGAAAGTTTTATGGGGTAAGTTAAGAACAAAACTTTTGTATTCTACTACTTTTCATCCCCAAACTGATGGACAGACTGAAGTGGTTAATAGGACTTTGAATCAGTTATTGCGTACTATTGTCTCTAAGAACTTGAAAACTTGGGAGGATTGTTTGCCTTTTGTTGAATTTGCATATAATCGTAGCATTCATTCTTCCACATTTTATTCACCATTTGAAATTGGTTATGGTTTTCAACCACTAACTCCATTAGATTTGTTACCATTGCCTGTTGATGAGCATGCATGGTTAGATGGAAAAAAGAAAGCTGATTTGGTGAAACACATACATGAGAAAGCAAGAGAGCACATACAACGAAAGAATGAACAATATGCTTCTCATGCCAATAAGGGAAGAAAAATTGTGGTATTTCAACCTGGAGATTGGGTTTGGGTACACATGCGAAAGGAAATATTTCCTAAACAGTGTAAATCCAAGCTACAACCGAGAGGGGATGGTCCATTTCAAGTCTTGGAACAGATTAATGACAATGCATACAAGCTGGATTTACAAGGTGAGCATAATGTGTCTGCGACATTTAATGTTTCTGACTTAACTCTTTTTTATGCAGGTACAGATTCGAGGTCGAATCCTTTTCAAGAGGGAGGGTATGACATGAATCCAACAACTCAAGGAACATTAGATCCTTTGCAATTGCCAACAGGTCCAATCACACGCCAAAGAGCTAAGAAGATCATAGACGCAATGGCGGGGCTAGTGCAGAATGCCATGGTCGAGTGTGACAGACAACTCCGGGGCATATTGGCGTCACATGAGGGCTTCAATGGAGTGGGTCCAAAGCTATTTCACTTGACCCAAGTCATACCAGAGTAATACACCAACAATCTTGAAGCCGAGTATATTTTTAACGGATCAAGCCGATTCAAGCCCGACACTAAATATTCGACCAAGATAAGACTTATTGGACTTTGACACATCATTATGCCTTTAGACATGGAAGCCACGAATTTGGAGGACTTTTGGTGCAAAGAAATAACTTTAGACAAATTTGGAAAAGTTTTCCATATTTGTTGACTTTTATGATTTTGTGTTTTTACTTTAGACTTTTTTGGCAAAGTTATTTGTTAAGTCTTTGTTTGTTATTGATTAAGTCTTTGTTTCTTTTGACTTTTTGTTTGTTATTAAATGTCTATTAAGGGCATGGCCTTTTAATAGTCATTAGTAAGCAACTTAGGGTGTTTTGGTCATTTTGCACCCATTAGGTTTCTTTCATTGTACTATTTAAACTCATTAATCTTAATGAGAAGCTAATCACCAAATTTCGAATTTCATCTTCATTTTGAAGTCTTGGCTATTGCCTAATTTGCTTAAGGGAGGGATTCCCCTTATCTCATGCAATCGACTTATCTAAGGCGTGGCAACCTTAGTGCCGTCTCTGTGCTAGCAGAACACTTCAAGGATCATCTTAAGGGTTCTCAAAGACAAGTTCTTTGTGGGTCTTCTTTGTGGCATTGGAAGGGTTTTGTTCCTACAAAATCAAATTCGCGGTTCTTGGAGTTCTGTCCGTTGCGAGGGGTTTGCTTGGCCTAATCCTCCAAGTGAGTTCCGCGTCAATTGAATTCCTGCAAAAGAGATGAAATGGAAAAAGGAAGCAAAGGGTCAGTGTTAGCTAAGCAAATATGATGATCTTTGTAGACTAGCAAAATCATGAGATTGCTAGCCTTGCAAGCTCTCCTTGCTTCACCCCCACTAATGTAGAAGCTCTTTTTCACTCGCCCTTTCGTTTCCCCCTTAGGTTCACTCACACACCCCTTGGGAACACTCACGACATTAGCCTTAATTTCCTTATCATGTTCGGTCACACTCCACTCACGTGTTTTCTCCAAGGCTGTGTTTGCACTCTTTTTCTCTCTATATCTCTCAAGTTTCAACTTGACTTGATCTTCGTGGACTTGCCTCGGTGTAAGTGGGTATAAGGTAATGGGTTTTCCCTTATGTTGAAATGAATACTTATTCTTAAACCCATCGTGTATAACCTTTCTATCAAACTTCCATGGCCTTCCTAAAAGAATGTGTCATGCATGCATGTGTATAACATCACACAAAACATCATCAGTATAAGGCCCAACAGTGAAGCTCAATAATACCTGCCTAGTCACACGTACTTCTCCACAGTCATTCAGCCACTGCAACTTGTAAGGCTTGGGATGCTTAAAGTAATCTAATCCCAACCTCTCAACTAAAGATGTACCTTTGACATTAGTACAACTGCCCCCGTCAATGATCATACTACACCCCTTTCCATTCACATGAAATCTAATATGGAATATGTTCTCCCTTTGCATATCACTCTAATCCTCACCAATTTGTGCACTCAAAGCATGCTTCACAACTAAGGACAAGTTATCCAGCGGGTATGCGGCTCCCTTTCTGTCACTAGTATCCTCCATCGCAGGCTCATCATCCTCAACCTCAACCTCACTGTCAGTAGAATGCACCTCACCACTCTTATTATCAATTACCAAGGTGCGCCTATTGAGGCACTGTGAAGCATAATGTCCCATCCCCAAACACTTGAAGCATTTGACGTCCTTAGTCTTTGGTGTTGTACCCTCAGGTTTTGGTCTAGCCTTGCTTGGTTCCGCAGCCTCCTTACCCTTGGCACTTGGTTCAGTCCTTGCCTTGTTAAAGCCTCCATCCCGTCGATCATTAGGAACCCATTTCCCATTCCATGCGGAAGCCGTCTGAGTACCAAATCTGGATGTAGTCTTCTTCTTGAGTTGCCTCTCTACCTTGATAGCCATATGAAGCATATCCTCCAAATCAACATAATGATGCAACTCCACCATGTTGGCAATCTCTCTATTCAAACCCCCTAGAAACCGTGCCATAGTAGCATGTTCATCCTCCACTACATTTGCCTTGATTAAGGTAACCTCCATCTCAGTATAGTAATCCTCTACATTCTTGGCTCCTTGATACAGATGTTGTAGTTTCTAATAAAACTCTCGGTAGTAATGGCTGGGTATGAATCGTTTCCTCATGAGACCTCGAAGTTCATCCCATGTATGAACTGGCCTCTCATAATTCCTCATTCGATTAGTGACAATCTGATCCCACCAAATCATCACATAATCACTGAATTCCATGTTTTCCAGATTGATCTTCTCATCAAAGTAATGATGACAGTTGAAAATCAACTCTATTTTCTTCTCCCACTCCAAATACGCTTCAGGATCATTCTTGCCCCGGAAGTTTGGTATCCTGATCTTGATGCTACTCAAATCACCATTAATATCACCATGTCTACCAGAACCACTCCTTTCATAATCCCCATGTCTGTCATCAAATCCTCTCTGCATATCAAACCTTCTATATCTTTTATCATGCCTCCGCTCTTGCCTATGATTCCTGGGACTATACCTCTCTTCCTCCTCAACTGAGTCTTCCAAATCATCAAACCCATCAGGATCATTCTCGGCCTCCTCTTCCACTACTGGTACTCGAGGTGGTGGAACTTGCCGTGGTGGCACAACTTGTGGTGGTACTCGTGGAATACTGCCTGTCTGTATACTATCAACACTCTTTGACAACCTCTCCAAAGTAGTATTCATGTTCTCCATCATATCTGTAAACTTTCTATCTAAAGCCTCAAGCTTCTCATCCACCGTCAAACTAGTACTTGCCATCTCAAAGCTTCAAAAAACAGATTAGACGTAACAAATATGTGAAAATAATTATATAACCTCACAATCTCACACGCTCACGTGTTTGCACTCAATTACGTATCACTCCACTCCATTCGTGTTTGCACTCAATATAATGTGAATATGACTTACCATAGAAGTTCACAACAATGTGTAATCTTCAAGCTAGCATAAACAACAAGAAACCAATATAGGGCAAATGGAGTAATGCGAGTAAGAATTAGCAAATACGTAGACTGAATTCAAAGAAAACCTAAGGCTAGAATGCTTGGAATAAGCAAATCACAAACTAGAATAATTGGCAAGCAAGCATGCAAACAAACCAACGTATGCAAATTGGGATGAAAATTTGGTTCCTCAATAGAAATTTTGTTGAATTACCCTTCACGGACATCCAATTGATGATATGGAACCAACCAATTTTAACCAAATTTTAGAACTTTTTTAACTTTTTTTTTTCTTTTTTTTTTCAAGTCACTTGAGTTCTTAAAAACAAATTTTAAGTATTGACCTATTTGGGTCTGGTATGAGACCGGTATGGTTGCTTCCCGGTTCCAGTAGCTATGTTTTACTCACAGGTTCGCCGGTATATAGATTGGTATGTAAGCCGGTATGAACTAGCTCGGTTCTAGTAGCTATGTGTTTTGGAACAAGTTGGCCGGTATTTAGTCCGATATGGGACCGGTATTAATTTCGGTATGAATGCCGGTATGAAACTTTCCCAGTTGCAGAGCTATGTAATCCCCATAAAGACCGTATGAAGGCCGGTATGAATGCCAGTATGAAACTTTTCGGTTCTAGAGGCTGTGTCTAGTGTATTTTTTCACCGCTATGCCGGTATGCCGGTCAAAGACGATTCAAAATAGGCAAAAACAATTAAGAAACAAAAAACCAAGAATCAAGATGAACAAATATCTTGACGACCAATAAACACAATAAAGACTAAATGAAAAACACAAAGTAAAGATAGAAAAATCAGACCTTGGAACCCTAAGCTCTGATACCAAATGACGCGGAACTCACTTGGATGTTTAAGGCCAAGCAAATCCCTCGCAACAGATAGAACCCCAAGCACCGCGAATTCGATTTTGTAGAAACAAAACCCTTCCAAGGCCACAAAGAAGACCCACAAAGAACTTGTCTTTGAGAACCCTTAAGATGATTCCTTACAATATTTGCTAGCACGGAGACGCCACCAAGGTTGCCACGCCTTAGATAAGTCAAAGCTGAAACAAAGGGGAATCCCTCCCTTAAGCTTGAAATTCGGCCATAGCCATTTTTCTTTGAAGAAATTCGAAATTTGCAAGTTATTATTGAAAAAGACAAAGTTTACAATATATAGGATAAGGCAAATTTACTAAAATGCCCTTCAAAAGGTAAAAAGACCAAAAGGTCCTAAAACTGCCCAAAGGCTACATAAAGCTAAAGCCCAAGGTAGTCATTTACTAAATATTACAAATATCCCCACCAAGATCTTTATGCAAGTGGCAAAAAGATCAAAAAGAAAAAGTCAACAAAAGAGGCATCTTTTCTAAAGAATGCCTAATAGGTCCTTTAACTAACTACCTTCTAATCCAATTTGACCCAAATGATCTAGCTAACTAAGTTACAAATATCCTAACTAGAGTCAACATGTCAAGCAAAAGCTCAAAATACAAGCTCATTTGGCCGAATTACATATAAGGCATAAAATGGCTAAATTCTTCAAAATGGTCCTATCTTCAAAATCGGCTATTGCCCGTCTTCTAGAATGACTTGGGCCACGTGAAGTAGCTTTGGACCCACTCCATTGAAGCCCTCATGTGACGCCAATATGCCATGGGCTTGTCTGTCACACTCGGCCATGGCACTCTGTGCTAGTCCCGCCATTGCGTCTCTGATCTTCTTAGCTCTCTGGCGTGTGATTGGCCCTGTTGGAACTTGTAAAGGCTCTACCATATTACTGGCTGTGACATCTAATGTTCCTTGAATGGCTGGATTCGTGTCAGAATCTCTTCCCCGCCTAGTCCTAGGTAAACCCATATAAAGTCCATTGATACATCTACCCATGGCTCGCTAGGTACAGGCAATGATGTATACAAACCATGAGGCATAACCTTAGATTTAACCTTTTTACAAGTTAAGCATTTATCACACAAACGCTCAATATCTCTCCGCATTTTAGGCCAATAGAAATGTTCACTCAATACTTCTAAGGTCTTGGCAATGCCAAAGTGCCCCATTAAACCCCTCCCATGCGCTTCCCTAACTAACAATTCACGCATACTACAAAAAGGAATGCATAATCTATTTTCCTTAAATAGAAACCCATCATATTGGTAGATTTACTAAAGGTAGACTTTTCACATGCAACATAGATAGTACTGAAGTCAGTATCATTTCATAAAGTTCTTTAATAAATTCAAACCTAAGCATCCTTGCATTTAATGAAGTAAGTAAAGCATACATTCGCGATAGTGCATCAGCGACAATGTTTTCCTTACCTTGTTTGTAGCGGATTACGTATGGAAATATCTCAAAAAAACTCTAACCATCGTGCGTGTCGTTTGTTTAGCTTACCTTGACCTTTCAAATGCTTTAATAACTCATGATCTGTATGGATCACAAACTCTCGAGGACATAGATAATGCTGCCATGTCTCAAGGGCTCTCACTAGTGCGTACAATTCCTTGTCGTATGTGGGGTATCTCAAAACTGCTTCATTAAGCTTCTCACTAAAGTAGGCTATTAGCCATTTTTCTTGCATAAGAACCGCTCCAATGCCTAATCCGGATGCGTCACACTCAATCTCAAATATCTTCTCAAAGTTGAATAACGCCAAAACTGGTGCACTGTACAATTTCATTTTAAGATCCTGGAATGCACGCTCCTGCTCTTCACCCCATTTGAAGCCAACAGTTCTTCTTCATTACTTCAGTCAGTGGTGCTGCAATAGTGCTGAAGTCTCTAACAAATCTACGATAGAAGCTTGTTAATCCATGGAAGCTTCTAACTTTGGTCATAGTTGTCGGTGTAGGCCAATCCTGAATTGCCTTTACCTTTTCCACATCAACTTTGATGCCATCTGCACTTACAACAAAACCAAGGAAAACCATTCTATCCATACAAAAAGTGCACTTATCAATGTTAGCATACAGTTTCTCCTGCCTTAACACATCAAGAACATGCTTCAAATGCGTAACATGCTCATCTATTATTTTACTGTAAACTAAGATGTCATCAAAATAAACTACAACAAACCTACCTATAAATGCACGCATAACATGATTCATCAATCGGATAAATGTGCTAGGTGCGTTTGTAAGACCAAATGGCATAACTAACCATTCATACAAGCCATACTTGGTCTTAAATGCAGTTTTCCACTCATCTCCCTCTCTCATGCGAATTTGATGGTATCCACTATTTAAATCAATCTTACTAAAAATTTTTAGAACCATGCAATTCATCTAACATGTCATCTAGTCATCTAGTCTAGGAATAGGATGATGATACTTTACCGTTATATTGTTGATCACTCGACAATCAACACACATACGCCACGTCCCATCTTTCTTAGGAACTAGAAGAACTGGTACCGCACAGGGACTCATACTTTCTCTAACATACCCTTTCTCCATCAACTCCCGCACTTGCCTCTGAAGTTCCTTTGTTTCCTCAGGATTGCTTCGGTAGGCTGGTCTATTGGGAATGATTACTCCAGGTATGAAATCTATCTAGTGCTCAATACCTCTAATGGGTGGGAGCCCACTAGGAATGTCCTCTGTCAGCACATCATTGAATTCCTACAAAAGAGATGAAATGGACAAAGGAAGCAAAGGGTCAGCGTTAGCTATACAAATATGGTGATCTTGTAGACTAGAAAAATCATGAGCTTGCTAGCGTTGTAAGCTCTCATTGCTTCACCCTCACCAATGTAGAAACTCTTTTTCACTCGCCCTTTTGTTTCCCCTTTAGGTTCACTCACACACCCTTTGGGAACACTCACGACTTAGCCTTAATTTCCTTACCAGGTTTGGTCACACTCCCCTCACATGTTTGCACTCTCTTTCTCTCTATCTCTCTCAAGTTGCAACTTGACTTTATCTTCGTGGACTTGCCTCGGTGTAAGTTGGTATAAGGTAATGGATTTTCCCTTATGTTGAAATGAATACTTATTCTTAAACCCATCGTGTATAACCTTTCTATCAAATTGCTACAGCCTTCCTAAAAGAATATGTCCTGCTTGCATGGGTATAACATCTCACAAAACATCATTAGTATAAGGCCCAATGGTGAAGCTCAATAATACCTGCCTAGTCTCTCGTACTTCTCCACAGTTATTCAACCACTGCAACTTGTAAGGCTTGGGATGCTTCAAGCAATCTAATCCCAACCTCTCAACTAAAGAGGTACTTACGACAAAAGTATAACTGCCCCAGTCAATGATTATACTACACCCCTTGCCATTCACACGACATCTAGTATGGAATATGTTCTCCCTCTGCATATCACTCTCATCCTTACCAATTTGTGCACTCAAATCACGCTTCATAACTAAAGACAAGTTATCCAGCGGGTATGCAGCTCCCTCTCTGTCACTAGTATCCTCTATCGCAGTCTCATCATCCTCAACCTCAACCTCACTACCAATAGAATGTCCCTCACCACTCTTCTTATCAATTACCAAGGTGTGCTGTTGGGGCACTGTGAAGCATAATGTCTCATCCTTATACACTTGAAGCACTTGACATCCTTAGTCTTGTGTGTTACCCTCAGGTTTCGGTCTCGCCTTGCTTGGCTCCGCAGCCTCCTTACCCTTGGCACCTGGTTCGGCCCTTGGCTTGTTAAAGCCTCCATCCCGTCGATCATTAGAAACTCATTTCCCCTTCCATGTAGGAGTAGTCTTAGTACCAAATCTGGATATAGTCTTCTTCTTGAGTTTCCTATCTATATTGATAGCCATGTGAAGCATATCCTCCAGATCAACATAATGATGCAACTCCACCATGTTAGCAATCACTCTATTCAAGCCCCTTAGAAACCGTTCCATAGTAGCCTCTGCATCTTCCACTACATTTGCCCTGATCATGGCAACCTCCATCTCAGTATAGCAATCCTCTGCACTCTTGGCCCATTGATATAGATGCTATAGTTTATGATACAACTCTCAGTAGTAATGGCTGGGTATGAATCGTTTCCTCATGAGACCTCGAAGTTCTTCCAATGTTTGAACTGGCCTCTCATAATTCTCATTCTGTTAGTGATAATCTGATCCCACCAAATCATCGCATAATCAGTGAATTCCATGGCTGCCAGATTGATCTTATTCTCATCAGAGTAATGATGACAATTGAAAATGAACTCGATTTTCTTCTCCCACTCTAAATACGCTTCAAGATCATTCTTGTCCCGGAAGTTTGGTATCCTGATCTTGATGCTACTCAAATCACCATCAATATCACCATGTCTACCATAACCCCTCCTTTCATAATCCTCACGTCTGTCATCAAATCCTCTCTGCCTATCAAACCTCATATCTTTTCTATCATGCCTCTGCTCTTGCCTATGATTCCTGGGCCTATACTATCAACACTCTTTGATAACCTCTCCAAAGCAGTATTCATGTTCTCCATCATATCTGTAAACTTTCTATCTAAAGCCGTAAGCTTCTCATCCACCATCAAACTAATACCTGCCATCTTAAAGCTTCAACAAACAGATTAGAAGTAATAAATATGTGAAAACAATTATATAAAATCACAATCTCACACACTCACATGTTTGCACTCAATTACGTATCACTCTATTCCACTCGTGTTTGCACTCAATATAATGTGAATATGATTACCATAGAAGTTCACAACAATGTGTAATATTCAAGCTAGCATAAACAACAAGAAACCATTATTGGGCAAATGGAGTAATGCGAGTGAGTGAGAATTAGCAAATGCGTAAACTCAATTCAAAGAAAACCTAAAGCTTTTTTTGTGGATAAAGTAAGTTTACTAACCAAAAGAGAACTATACAAGAGCAAATGGGCATTGACAAGAAACCCACTTGGATTCAAAATCCAAGCAAACCCCAAGCAACAGACAGAACCCAAGAACCGCAAATTTGATTTTGTAGAAACAAAACCCTTCCAAAGCCACAAAGAAGACCCACAAAGAACTTGCCCTTGAGAACCTTTAAGATGAACCATTGTAGTGTTTTGCTAGCAATGGAGACGCCACTAAGTTTGCCAAAACTTAGATAAGTCGATTCAAACTTGAAAAGGGGAATCCCTCCCTTACAAGAATTCGGCCATAACCAAAGCTTTAAGCTTTTGAATTTTACAAATTTCGTTGATTTTTTCCAAATGAAAAAGAAAGAAAGCTTAAATAGTGTTACAAGAGAAACCCTAAAGGCATAAAGACAACAATGCCCCTAAAGGCTAAATTACAAAAATACCAAAGTCTTCAAGCTTCAAAGGCCTTTGAAGCTGATTTGGGCCAAGTGAAGTGGCTTTGGGCCCTCTCTATTGAAGCCCACATGCGTCTCTATTGTTTGTTGCAATCGGCCATAAGACTCTGAACTAATCCAGCCATTGCTTCTCGGAGTCTTTTGGTCATCTGCCTCGTAATTGGCCTTTTCTGGTACTTGTAATGGGTCTTTTGCTTTGTTTTCGGCCTGGATCATGTCATCCTTTCCCTCTTGAAAAGGATTCGACCTCGAACCTGTACCTGGATCAAAAGGAGTTAAGTCAGAAACATTAAATGTAGCAGACACATTATACTTACCTTGTAAATCTAGCTTGTATGCATTGTCATTAATCCGTTCCAAGACTTGAAATGGACCATCCCTTCTCGGTTGTAGCTCAGATTTACATTGTTCAGTAAATCTCTCCTTGCGCATGTGTACCCAAACCCAATCTCCAGGTTGAAATACCACACGTTTTCTCCCCTTATTAGCATGAGAAGCATATTGCTCATTCTTTCGCTGTATTTGCTCTCTTGATTTCTCATGTATATGCTTCACCAAATTAGATTTCCTTTTTCCATCTTACCCCGCATGCTCATCAACAGGCAAAGGTAACAAATCTAATGGAGTTAGTGGCTGAAAACCATAAACAATTTCAATTGGTGAGTAAGAAATAGAGGAATGAATACTACGATTTTATGTAAATTTAACAAAAGGCAAACAATCCTCCAAGTTTTTAAGCTGTTATTAATAATAGTACGCAATAACTGAGTCAAAGTCCTATTAACAACCTCGGTCTGGCCATCAGTTTGGGGGGGCAAGTAGTAGAATACAAAAGTTTAGTTCCCAACTTACCCCATAAAACTTTCCAAAAGTGACTAAGGAATTTGACATCACGATCTGAAACTATACTCCGTGGAATCCCATGGAGTGTACTACTTCGCTAAAGAACAAGTCAGCAATGTTAGTGGCATCATCAGTTTTATGACATGCTATAAAGTGTGTCATCTTACTAAACCTATTAACCACTACAAAGATGGAATCTCTATCTTTCTTAGTCCTAGGTAAACCCAAGATAAAGTCCATCGATACATCTACCCATGGCTCACTAGGTATAGGCAATGGTGTATACAACCCAATAGGCATAACCTTAGATTTAGCCAGTTTACAAGTTAAGCATTTATCACACAAACACTCAATATCTCTCCGCATTTTAGGCCAATAAAAATTTTCACTAAATACCCCTAAGGTTTTGGCAATGCCAAAGTGCCCCATTAAACCCCTCATGTGCTTCCCTCACTAACAACTCACGCATACTACAAACATGAATGCATAATCTATTTTCCCTAAACAGAAACCCATCATGTTGGTAGAATTTACTAAAAGCAGACTTTGCACATGCAGCATAGATAGTACTAAAGTCAATATCACTAGCATAAAGTTCTTTAATAAATTCAAACCCAAGCATTCGTGCACTCAATGAAGTAATTAAAGCATACCTTCGCGATAGTGCATCGGCGACAATGTTTTCCTTACCTTGTTTGTAGCGGATTACATATGGAAATGTCTCAACAAACTCTAACCATTTTGCATGTCATTTGTTCAGCTTACCTTGGCCCTTCAGATGCTTCAATGATTCATGATCTGTGTGGATCACAAACTCTCGAGGCCACAAATAATGCTGCCAAGTCTCAAGGGCTCTCACTAGTGCATACAACTCATTGTCATATGTGGGGTACTCAAAACTGCTCCATTAAGCTTCTCACTAAAGTAGGCAATTGGTCACTTTTCTTGCATAAGAACCGCTCTAATGCCTATCCCGGATGCGTCACACTCAATCTCAAATGTCTTCTCAAAGTTGGGTAGTGCCAAGACTGGTGCACTGCACAACTTCATTTTCAGATCCTGGAATGCACGCTCATGCTCTTCACCCCATTTGAAGCCAACAGTCTTCTTCATTACTTCAGTCAGTGGTGCTGCAATACTACTGAAGTCTTTAACAAATCTACGGTAGAAGCTTGGTAATCCATGGAAGCTTCTGACTTCTGTCACTGTTGTTGGTGTTGGCCAATCCTGAATTGCCTTCACCTTTTTCTAAATCTACCTCGATGCCATCTGCACTCACAACAAATCCAAGGAAAACAATTCTATCCATACAAAAAGTGCACTTATCAAAGTTAGCATATAATTTTTCTTGCCTTAACACATCAAGAACATGCTTCAAATGCATAACATGCTCATCTACTGTTTTACTGTAAACTAAGATGTCATCAAATAAACCACAAAAAACTTACCTAAAAATGCACGCATAACATGATTCATCAATCTCATAAATGTGCTAGGTACGTTTGAAAGACCAAATGACATAACTAACCATTCATACAAGCCATAATTAGTCTTAAAT